>JARKHS020003019.1:0-45281 GCA_030143305.2 Amblyomma americanum
GGCAGTGCTGATGAGCATAGTGTTATCGTATTATCTACCGTATACTGCTATAGCGCCCGCACCCAACACCGAATGCTCAGGTGGGGCCGAAGGATCGCCCGCTCATGCTTTGTTGGTTCAGCTGGCTTTGGCGGAATATGGTTATGCGATACAAACACTCTAATTGTCGTAATTCACCAGAACGGCCGAAGCCCTCACATGATCCTCAATAAAGAAGCAACGAATTATTTATCTGCCTAAATTCGAACATGTTCCGCAACCCGCGCCGTTTGTCCTGAACATGCGTTACACTAAAGGTGTCTCGGATAACCAACCAGGAAAGGCTGAAAAGGAGCAGGTTTATCAGACATCGCTCCGAGATGGCTCGAGTAGGCACGTATCCAGTTGGTAGCGAAACGTTACATAACATTTATTTCGGATTTTGGCAATTGTGATTACAGTGTTCTGTCTTTTTCTACTGTCTCTGAAATGTGGGGAGGGGATCCGAATGTGCGGCCAGCTCGTGCCCCCCCCCCCCCCCCCCCCCCCCGCCTCAGGATACGGGCCGGTGTAGTTTCAACTTCTAGGCTTTGTTGCGGTGCAACGCCAGCGGTGGAGATGGGTTGGCCGGAGCCCATTCTCTGGGGATGCAAACCGCCATGGGAGTGGCAGCGACTCCCAAGCGACTATGAAGTCCAGCCGCGCTTGTGATTTCCGATGCCTGAGTGGAGGCAGGCCTGGAGACACACCAGGCTGGACCCACGAAATCCAGCGCAGAAGGTATGTCAAAAGATCAAAAGGTTTTTCAAATACATGCTACTCGCCTCCGCACGTGAGGGCGCGCACGTCTGGCTACCGACGCACCGGTTTCTGGCTACGGAGGAGAGGCAATGTCCGCGCGGGTGTTCACAGCAGCCAGGCTCCCCGGAACCGATGCCTCGGGGAAGCGGCCTCACGGCTCATCGCGGGGCTGTAGTGGCCACTGCGGGACGCCGATGTAGGGAGACGTAGTACGACCAGTTTAAAAACCGTCGATGTTGGGAAGTACCGGCGGAGTAGGCCCGGGTCATCTTACCCTAAGCCACGTTCTTTGTTTCTGGCCCGGTCAGCCCAGCCTTGAACACTCCCTCCCCAGTAGGCCTGGAGCAAGCTAGGAAAGAAAATAAGTGCATGGTTGGTTGGTTGGAAGCACAAGTGGGTCCCCCCGGAGGTGTTAGGTTATGGCGCCGAGGGCCGGAGGGTCGATAGGCTGACGACCTAAGCCTCTACTGGCCAGATAACCCCACACATACTTCCGGTGTCTGAAAAACCGCGTAAAGCACTCGACGGCAAGTAGCTGGCAGGTCCGAAACAAACCCTGAAATTCGTGGTTGGGAACGAGGCAGCTGACCCCGGGTTAGGCGTTCCTGTCTCCGGCGGTCGGAGCCCGTAGCGTTTGGTGGGTGGTCAGGCATTTCGTGAGCGGGGCCCCACCAATGAACAACCTTGACGCCCTTCCTGTCCTGGCCACGGATGCCAGTAATGGAGTCAAGGTTTATGAACGATCAGAGCAAAAACCCGCGGTTCTCATTCGCATCCTGATTGCCATAACCCATTTTACCCATCCTCTCAGCTACGTTCCAACGGAGATAAGGAGAGTCTCCCCGGGCCCACTCCTCCGGCTGTGGGTAAATATGTAGCGTTTTACCCCCTTCCCTAGTTTTCTTTTATTTTCTCCACATACGGGTGGTACAACTATATAATTGCTTTCAGGTTTTTTTCATTTATCTTCATATTGGCTTCAGCCTGTTATACGAAATTGACAGAGGCATAGACATTTTTACTTGTTCTTTTTTCTAAGCGTAATCATATTATATGTCTCAGAAATGTTACAAATCGACGTTACAATAGCAGTGCCGTAATCTTGGATAAAAATTTATACAAAATATATTCAGCTTTGTCTGACATGGGAAACTAGCCTTGCAAAAGCACGCAAGACCGCCAGATGTGAAAGTACACATCTTAATCAACGCTTCAGAGAGACCAACCGCGAGGGGAAACTTGAAATCTTGGATACGATGCCATCAAGACATACGACACAGTAACCGGCGACCGGATACCACGGGGACAAACTTATATAGACATTATTGAAGGGTGACCCGTGAGTGATCGTGGTGATATAATGAAATATTGGGGCTCTGCGTGAGACTTTTGTCATCCGCAATTAATTGTTTTATTAGAGTTGAATAATATAGCAACGGTCAAACTCTCGCAGCCAGGCACCGCATTGAAACCGGCGATGCCCCTCCCATCCGCCGCCGCCCCTACCGGGTCTCTCACGCCGAGCGTGAGGTTACCAATGCGGATGTTACTAGAATCCTCGCGAAAAACATAATAATCGAACCCTCCCACCGTCCCTGGGCCTCACCCGTCGTACTTGTCAAGCAAAAAGATGGCTCCTTGCGTTTTTTTATTGATTACCGCCGCTTGAATAAAATACTAAAAAAACGAGTACCCCCTGCCACGCATCGATGACGCCCTTGACTGCCTCCATGGTGCCGAATTCTTTTCGTCCATCGTCCTTCGCTCCGGCTGCTGGGAAATTGCGGGAGATGACTAGGACCGTGAAAAGACCGCATTTGTGACCCAAGATGATCTTTATCAGTTTGAAGTTATGCCTTTCGGATTATGCAACGCGCCAGCCCCATTCGAACGCATGATGGATGCCCTTTTTAAGGCTTTAAGTGGTCCACCTGCCTGTGCTATCTCTTCGACGTCATTGACTTTTCACCCACATTCTTCTGTCACCTCGCTGACCTTTCCTATATCCTTTCCCTTTTTCGTCATTCCGGCTCAACTCGTCTAAGGGCCGTTTCGCGCACCTTCAGCTCACCATCTTGGGTCATGTCGTCGACAACATGGGGGTGCACCCTGACCTTGATAAGATCCGAGCCGTCAAAGCCTTTCCCCAGCCACGTTCTTGTAACTACGTCTGAAGCTTCTTAGGGCTGTGCTACTACTTTCGCCGATTAATTGAAGACTTCGCCGACATCGCACGCCCTCTCACCGACCTCCTGAAAAAGGTCGCCAGCTTCATCTTGGGAGCCGACTAATCACAAGCGTTTTCCGACCTGATATTGAAGCTTACTACCACGCCAGTACTGAAACACTACGATGTGACTGCTCCCACTGAAGTCCGCACTGATGTCAGTGGCTACGGCATTGGCGCTTTCCTCTCTCAGAAGCAATCCGGAAAGCACCGTGTCATCGCCTACGCCAGCCGCCTCCTTTCTGCCCCGGAGCGGAATTACTAAATTACCAAACGTGAGTGCTTAGCCCTCGTCTTCATGGACTGTTGGGAAATTCCGCCCATATTTATACAGCCGCCCCTTTGCAGTGGTCACTGACCACCATGCGTTGTGTTGGCTATCTTCCTTGAAAAACCCTCCAGGACAGCTTGGTCGCTGGGCATTGAGCGTGCAGCAGTACGATTACTCTGTTCTCTACAAGTCTGGTCGATTGCACGCCGATGTCGACTGCCTTTCCCGTTACCCTGTTGGCCCGAGTGACACTACTCGCACTAACTGTGAGGACGCTCTGTGCTCTCTCTGCCCTCACTAACGTGGCCGAAGAACAGCGCCAAAATGCCGAGCTGCGCTCAATTTTCGACCGCCTCCACACCACCCCATTCGACCCTCCGATGCGCCCCTTTGTGCTCCGTGATGAAGTTTTATACCGCAGGAGCCTTATCCAAGCTGGCCCAGACCTCCTCATCGTGCCCAAACACCTTCGCGCTGCTGTCCTCCAAGTGCTGCATGATCTCCCTACTGCTGGTCCCTTGGGTGTCTCCCGTATTTACGACCGCATGTGCCGTCGATTTTTTGGGCCCCGCCTCTACCACTCTGTACACCGCTATGTTGCTGCCTGCGAGTAGTGCCAGCACCGGAAACGCCCCACCACTCTGTCAGCCGGTCTGCTTCCGCCCATTGACGTCCCACCCAAACCATTTCATCGCGTCGGCTTAGACCTTTTGGAACCGTTTCCACAATTCCCCTCCCGAAACATAATAGGTGTCTGTTGCCACAGACTACGCTACTCGTTATGCGATCACGTGGGCACTTCGCACCAGTACTGCTACTGATGTTGCCGATTTTTTTTGACGGACCTCATCTTACATCATGGTGCCCCACGTCAACTCCTTACCGACCGAGCCGATGCTTTCTCTCCTGAGTAGTCGCTGACATTCTTCGGTCATGCTCTACAAAACATAAGCTCACCACCGCCTACTACCCGCAGACAAACTTCCTCACAGAATGCCTCAACCGCACTCTCACCGATATGCTGGTTATTTACGTTTTTACAGACCATTGCGACTGGGATATCGGTCTCCCCTATGTGACCTTTGCCTACAATTACTCCCACCATGAAACTGCCGGCTACTCCCGTTTTTATCTTTTGTACGGCCGCTAGCCCATCCTGCCTCTGGACACGCTGCTTCAAACTTCGACTACTCTGCCATCTGCATACACCCACGACGCCATTGCTCGCGCTGACCATACCCGCCAAGTCGCACGCTCCCGGCTACTCGCTTCCCAGACCTCCCAGCAGGAATTCCACAACCGCCGACACCGTATGGTCTCCTTCTCCCCTGGCTCCTTCGTCCTGTTTTGGTCGCCATCTCGCCGCGTGGGGCTCTGAGAAAAACTTCTGTCTCGCTATATCGGCCCGTACCGTGTCCTGCGCCAAGTCACCGTAGTCACCTACGAGATGACTGCGACCTTCCCTGGTGCCACGTCCACTCAGCATCAGACTGATATTGTGCACGTTTCCAGACTCAAACCTTACTTCTCGCAGTCCTCTTCGCCACCCTGATGTACACCGGGACGGTGCCTTTTTGACCGGGGGGCCGTGTAACGGATAATCTTCGTAAAGACGATGTGGAGGAAGTGTCCGGTGTATGCACGCGATCTCCTCGGTGTTCGCTGCGATCTGTGCCCTGTGCTCCGGTCGTCCTTGTGCCTTCCTAGACTTCGGGCCACGTAACATCTTCTTTCGTGTCAGAGCAATGTGAAGATTTGGAGACAGTGCTTGAAATATATTTTTAATGTTGTTTTCCTGTCCTTATTTCAAAATATTGAAGTTCCAAACACACCTTTAAATGAGTGGTCAGATCTAACGCTAGTAATATGTTAGAAATGCACCATGTAAAGTCGAGTTTTAAATTTCTTAATTATAACAACATTTTGAACACAAAATTTGCACCTTGTGTTCTTTGCACGTTGTTATGTTTTTGAAAGGACGCACGAATTATTTCCTAATTTTTGAAATTTAAATAGCAAAGTAGTGTAGCATGTATTTTTACTGGAACTTATACAACAATTTTATATAAATTCTATTGTTCGGTGCTACGTGAGTAGATCGCCGAGGCCTTCTTTTGCGTGATCTCCCTTGCCAGGCCCAATGCTTTGCGGCGCTGCTGTCAGTAATTTTAATTGATTGCATTGTTTACCAGCGCTGTGCTTAGCTATCGAGTGCTCCAGTGCCAACGCGACGAACGACCCCATTGTTCATTGGTTTCCGAAGAACGACAAAACTTCGAAAGTTAAGTGCGTTGCCAGTGAAGCTAGGCAGATAGGAGTTCAGTAAGGTCAGCGTGCCTTTGATCGGACCCCTTCCGTGGAGAAGGCTGCGCCAAGTCACCGTAGTCACCTACGAGATGACTGCGACCTCCCTGGTGCCACGTCCTCTCAGCATCAGACTGATATTGTGCACGTTTCCAGACTCAAACCTTACTTCTCGCAGTCCTCTTCGCCACCCTGATGTACACCGGGACGGTGCCAGTTTGACCGGGGGGCCGTGTAAAGGATAATCTTCGTAAAGACGATGTGGAGGAAGTGTCCGGTGTGTGCACGCGATCTCCTCGGTGTTCGCTGCGATCTGTGCCCTGTGCTCCGGTCGTCCTTGTGTCTTCCTAGACTTTGGGCCACGTAACATCTTCTTTCGTGTCAGAACAATGTGAAGATTTGGAGACAGTGCTTGAAATATATTTTTAATGTTGTTTTCCTGTCCTTATTTCAAAATATTGAAGTTCCGAACACACCTTTAAATGAGCGGTCATATCTAACGCTAGTAATATGTTAGAAATGCACCATGTAAAGTCGAGTTGTAAATTTCTTAATTATAACAACATTTTGAACACAAAATTTGCACCTTGTGTTCTTTGCACGTTGTTATGTTTTTGAAAGGACGCACGAATTATTTCCTAATTTTTGAAATTTAAATAGCAAAGTAGTGTAGCATGTAATTTTACTGGAACTTATACAACAATTTTATATAAATTCTATTGTTCGGTGCTACGTGAGTAGATCTCCGAGGCCTTCTTTTGCGTGATCTCCCTTGCCAGGCCCAATGCTTTGCGGCGCTGCTGTCAGTAATTTTAATTGATTGCATTGTTTACCAGCGCTGTGCTTAGCTATCGAGTGCTCCAGTGCCAATGCGACGAACGACCCCATTGTTCATTGGTTTCCGAAGAACGACAAAACTTCGAAAGTTAAGTGCGTTGCCAGTGAAGCTAGGCAGATAGGAGTTCAGTAAGGTCAGCGTGCCTTTGTTCGGACCCCTTCCGTGGAGAAGGCTTCTTGCCTGGCATGGGTGCAGTGCACTCAGTGCCCTGAATATATACAGTGTAGACAGCACATTTGGTTGTTGAAATCTCAAGCCGTCGGTATTTCGGCACTGCATATGTATTGCAGACGAGCCGTAGCCAGCGTTTGAGATGAAAGTTGGCACGGAGGTGATTATTGCCAGTTCAGTGACTTTAGATACATTTGTACCCAACGCCGACTCTCAGAGGCTCTGATATTGGGCTGTTGACTCCAAAGTCACGGATTGTAACGCGGTTGCGGCGTATTGAAATGAAGGCAAAATAGAAAAATACCCGCGTCCTTTGAAATGTCAGCGGACGTTGAAGAATTCTGGATGGTGCAAACTGATTGTCAGAACTCCACCGCGGGGTCCATCATCGCTCAAGTGTACCTTCGGGACGACAAACCCCACCATTCACAATACACAGACACGTTCGTACATGGCTCTGCTACTTTTGAAAAATTTCATTTTAACTGCAGATCCTGATGCAGCGGCTTGTGAAAGGTTGCGCCGCCTCGTCAGCAGCATGCCACGCATGCCTCAGTCAGCATCATACAGCTCACATCTCTGCTCAAAGCTCAACTGGATAACGCACAGCTTGGTCCACCTGGGCTTTGTTGATAACTGGCTTCTTTTCGTCGCAATGTGCGATGTGCGAAGCTAGCAAGAGTGAGCTGTTGCTCACGTTTACAAGGTTGACAACTCTTGAAGTGAACACGTACTCGCGTGTTCTACAAGAGTGGAAGACGCTGTGTACGTACGCCGTGAAGTGATGAACGCTTTCTTGTGGGAAGTGCGCAATTGCGCACTTTGGCCACATAGTTTCGCCTGGGGAGCTAGAAATTTCTGCCCCTTCATCGGGCAATGCGTGTTTTCGAAAAGCACGAAAACGATATGGCTCCTGCCAACGGCCATTTATAAATCTTTCAAGGCAATAAGGCACTTAAGTGTGATAAATGAAAAGCATATCGTAAGAATTTACTCAGCTTGTCATACTAACCACGTCATACCACTTCAAGGTTGTCACCAACGGCGGCAAAAATGTGAACAGGAGAATGTCTTTGTTCCCCTAGGAAGAAATTTGGCGAGCTAGAAATTTGTGCCCCTTCATCGGGCAATGCGTGTTTTCGAAAAGCACGAAAACGATATGGCTCCTGCCAACGGCCATTTAAAAATATTTCAAGACAATAAGGCACTTAAGTGCGATAAATGAAAAGCATATCGTAAGAATTTACTCAGCTTGTCATACTAACCACGTCCTACCACTTCAAGGTTGCCACCAACGGCGGCAAAAATGTGAACAGGAGAATGTCTTTCTTCCCCTAGGAAGAAATTTGGCGAGCTAGAAATTTGTGCCCCTTCATCGGGCAATGCGTGTTTTCGAAAATCACGAAAACGATATGGCTCCTGCCAACGGCCATTTAAAAATATTTCAAGACAATAAGGCACTTAAGTGCGATAAATGAAAAGCATATCGTAAGAATTTACTCAGCTTGTCATACTAACCACGTCATACCACTTCAAGGCAAAAAATGTGAACAAGAGAATGTCTTTCTTCCCCTAGGAATTTTCTAGTCTAGCGTTATTTATTGTGGTTAAATTTTCATAACGTCTGAAAATTGATGCTCTATAACGCCAGGAACAGCATATTATTCTTTATGTTGGACGTATAGTAGCTGTTTTGAGCTGTAGCTGAAAAGAAACAGACTAAATATGCAGCACAGAGATTGAAGCAGAAACCGACATCAGCCAGTTTCCCCTTCAGCACGTGAAAAATCTGGACCCTCTTCGATGCCTACGTGACTTATAATTGTGGTGACTTATAACGCACTTGCAAGCGCTTAAATTGTAACTGTCATCTTTCATTTAGTTCTTTCGCGCTTCGAAATTCCCAGCAAAGGTAAGGCTGTCGCAGAGTCTATACGATGTAACCGGATCACTCGAGAGATTAGCACCTAAATTGGTGGCTGTTCGGATGATAAGAGGGAGTCTGAGGGTCCGCGATAGCCGCATTTCGTTGGAGGCGAACTCAATAACGCACTTGTGCTGCTCTGCAATTCAGTGCATAATATTCAAGGACGATGACGTGATCGATAATAGTGCCACATTCTTCAATAGAGTGTGGCGCCTGAGAGTCCGTTTGTGTCTGGGCGCGAAAAAGCGCAGTGGCTGAAACATTTACAGAGAACATGAACAGCTGCGTGTCGACAGCAACCACGAGTGCATTATAGGCGCTGTGCATTAATCACACGGCCCGCAAGTGTAATCTCGATCAAAACATGTAACCTATGAAGCATTTTATTTCATCTGGAGGTGATCTCTCGCAAAAGAGAATAAAACGATTGAAGTTTTATGTCGCTGGAATCGCCTTATTCGCCTGCGCATACGGCAGCAGTTCTTATAACTGTGGAAGCGCTGACGACCGATTGGTTTCTTCAACCATCGGATATGTTGTTCTCGCGATTAGAAACCAAACAACAAATCTTAACTGGAAAACTTCTGACGTCGCTGATTCTTCTCAACACTGCACTCATAAACTGATGGGTGGTGTGTGGCTTTGTGTGTTGCCAACGAGCAATTGCCAAAGGTAGCTCAGATAACACGAAGGACTTCTTCAAGTACTGTGAGTGCATATTGACAGTTGTGGTTGCGGTGACATTAACCATTGTTGGCCAACGTCAGCCGCTTTAAATCACTGCGCAAAGAGACTTGGAGGAGCGTCAGAGGCAACGTCCGACGTCTGCCACCTCCATGCTTGAATCGTACGCCGGAGGCTTGCGTAGGTGATCCAGGGGTAGTCCCCGGCAGTGCGGAGCCAACGTCCGACGGCTGCCACCTCCACCCTTGAATGAGCTGGGGCCGTATTCCTAGTTTGTGTCATAATAAAAAGTGTCATAATCCACTGCAGCGGCCACACCTGATTGGTCGAAACACCGGAAGCGGATGTCGGTTCGGTTTCGACTGCGAAAGGAGGCAGGATGTCACTGTGTTGCGGTTGCCGCAGCGAAACGTCCAGTGGCACTATTGCTCTTTGCCGAGGAGTGGAACGCGACCATTGGGACAAAGAAATTCAGCCACAAGTATAGTTGCTCATCATATTCATCAATAAAGGGTAATATCAAAGCTGCTTTATTTACCCAATGGACTTGAACGAATAGAAACAATACTTCAGATACTGTTTTCTGCACCGTAAAGGCTGGGGGTGTACTTAAAGAAGAAATTATTGCACGCAACTACGCATGGCTTTTCAGTGACAGAAGGCGGCGGCTGCACAATGCGCGCTCTGTACCGTGCTGAACCAAGACGCCGTGATGAGTTGCCGTCTGCAACATCGCTGAACGTAAGTAGATGCTGTGATCGGACGATGGTGCAGGCGGTAATTTTCGTATTTCATTCTTCTTAAGCATTCACTGCAAGAACCTCGAGATGCCGTGTATAGGTTTTAATTTTTCTGCAGCAAATAAATAAAAAAGACGAACTAAAAAAATTCTCCTTGCTGTGTTTCTCTTCATATATGCGTTGGGAGATTTCGAAGACGAAGTTTTCGCAGCTTCGCCATGGCACGAAGCGCATGAATGCCCACACTGAAGCCCGAAAACTAACTTGCCAGATAACTAGCGAGCTCAATGCAAGACCACACCCCCGCGGCTATTGATAACACTAAGGAACGCCGAAAAACCGCACATGGCATGTCAAAAGCGTCAGTGTGGCAGCGCGTCGCTGGCGACTGACCATCCGTGCACATGTGCGGTTTCACGCTGGCAGATATTACACACGGTCATGATGCAGGACGCTTCAACAGTGAATAGAGAGTTCTATAATAAGAAATGCACGTTTGCGCGCAGTAAACGCAAGAATTTTGCGGGTCAATATGCTTTATGTTACATCATTAAACATACGCAGACGAGATAACTCCAGTAATAGGGGCGCCATCCAGTTTAAATGCAGAGAACAACTCTAGAAAAATCTGGTGCTCTTTGCGCCTAGGAGCAACTGAATCTTGCAAAGAAATAAAAATCAGGCCGAATTTATCCTCTATCCAATATGTTATAGGCAAGATAAGACGAACCGAAAGTCCCGTGCCGAAGAACGCAGTAACACCGACGAGCTCACTACGAAGCGAGAGACTCTGCTTCAGAGCGCGCCGCCATGTTGGCTGTCCATGACCATCTGCTGCTAGAAGAGCGTATGCTATGTTTCTGACTTCACCGTCCAATTTCCACGAACTTTTCACTGCATCCAAACCACCACACCCTCTTCCGGCGTTTCGGCAAATTAGGTGTAGCCGCTGCGGCAGATTATGACACTCTTTATTATGACACAAACTCAAAATACGGACCCCGATCTCCGCTGTGCTGTCTCCCCTCACACCTCGGTTTCTAATACGTCAGCTCTCCACTCCTCATGCTCGCCACGCTCTTTGTCGCCGTCACACATTATTCGCATGCGCGCACACACAAAGCTGAGCTGACATGCGCAGCGCTCCACTGTCCGGCTTGCCGCGTTCAACAATCCCCCAACGATTTCGTGTCCACATCAGAACCTGCCATCCCAGTGCAGTGGCTCAAGAAGAGCAACCTAGATTCCCACATATTGATACGGGAATAAAAGAAGAGGCGGAGAGCGAGCGCGAGCGGCGAGCGCGCGGCTCTAGCACGAGGGAGATAGAACGAGAAGGCTTGGCCGCCGCCGGTCGTGCTTCGCCGGCTCTCCTCCGTACTGCTGCTATATTTCTCTGGGCGGGCCCGTGGCCACCCCGTGGCATCCCACACCATAACATTTTGGTGGCAGCGGTGGGATCATGCCGCTCACCCGCTCCCAGAGTCAAGCACCCGACGTGCCAGACGACAGGAGTCCACCACCAGCCGATAGCGCCGACGACGCGGCGGCCGGCGCCGCTAGACCTAGGCGCTCGGAGGGGCTCGGCTCTTCGCAGCAGCCGGACGCCGGTGTTGAGCGCCTCCTGGATACAGTCACCCAACGGATGGACGCATGGGAGGCCCGTCTGACTGCCCAGGCTGGGGAGATGGAAGCTCTCCGGCGCGAACTCCGTCGCCTGGTGCCAGCCGAGCCGAGCACAGGTCAGGTGCCTTTGGGCGTCCCCGCCGCCGCTGTTTACGGCTCTGCCGTCGCTGGGCCTGCGGTCGTGGCCGCCAATGGCGTGCTCGGCGCGGGTGCGTCCTCGCCGCAGTGTTCGTAGGACGTTGTGGAATTGCCCACATTTGACGGCACCATCTCGTGGGATGCTTACCGCATCCAGCTGGACGGTATTGCGGCGGCGAGAGGCTGGGACGAGCAAATGAAGGCATGGATGCTCGTTGCAAAACTGAGGGGCCGCGCCACCGAGCTGCTGCAGAACGTGCCGCCCGACCAGCTGGGCTCTTACACTGTTCTGGCGGGCCTCCTCGCCGACCACTATGGTCCCTCAGGTCAACCCCGTGTGCAGTACCACCGCCTGCGATCCCGCCGTCAAGAGCCCGGGGAGACGTACCAGGACCTCGCCGCCGCCATTGAGCGCCTGGCTCTGCAGTCGCTGCCGGGAGCGCCTCAGAACGCCGTGGCCCTGGTCGGCACCGAGGCGTTTGTCGACGCCATCCGACTCCCCGAGGTGCAGCGCTTGCTCCGCTCTGGCCGTCCTGATTCCGTCCGCGCCGCCATGGCGCTCGCCATCGAGGCGGAATTGACTTTGCTGGCCACGCGGGGGTCGCCACCGTCTGCCGAGCGCAGCGTCCGGGTGCAGGCTCCTCGGTCCGCAGCCCCAACTGCGGCCTCTCTCCGACGCCTGCGTAACGACGTCCGCATGACTTGCTTCCGCTGCGGCCTGCGGGGACACTACGCGAGGGACTGTGCCGGCCCTCCAACGTCGGGAAACGATTTGGCGGAACTCCGGGGGCACCGTTCCGCCGAATAAAGTCCGTCCCCACACTCCTTCGTTCTCCGCGTCCCCTCCTTTCGTCGGCTCCGATTACCACTGATGCTCCTTACGTGCTCGTCGACGTCGCCCTGCTTGACCGGCACGTAAAGGCCTTGGTTGACACTAGAGCGGCTGTCAATGTACTGCACAAATCGTTTGTTGCTAACGCGCCCCACCTGCTTCTGCCAGCCGCCAAAACCCGGCTCTTAGCTTTTAACGGCACCCCTGTGGAGCAAGTCGGACGTGTCGTCGTCAACCTGACAGTACTCGGAAATACCATCTCCACCGAGTTTGTTGTCGCAGACAGCCCTATTTGGCCAGTGGTCCTCGGGTGCAGGTGGTGCCAGCAAGCCGGAGTCGTCCTTAATTTTACTAGAACCAAACCACGGGCGAGCCGAACTCTCTGTGGGCCGGGCTGGCTTAGCCGGGTTTCCAGCCTCGGTGTCGCCCTGTGGCAGTCCCTGGTGTCGGCGACCAAGCGTGCCTCAGCATCTCTGCGTGACCTCGCGACGAAGTGGCCGTGTCGAGTCAAGCCATTCGACGTCACTACCGTGACTGTGGCGTCCGCCGTGACCCTGCCACCGGGTGCGGCAACGTGGGTGTATGCCAAGCTTGACAGTCCGGTCACAGCAGACGTGCTGTTCGAACCCATCCGGTGTTCAGCTCCAGCCCGTCAGATGACCTCCCCTCGAAGCCTTCTGCCTGTGCTCAAAGGAGAGGCCCACGTATTTATACTCAACATCAGCAGCGTACCTCTCGCGCTGACTCCCGGCACGCAATTGGGTACAGCCTCAGTTTTGGACCCCGGGTAACCAGTGGCGTCTCTGCAACCTGAAGCCCCGCCTCGCCACCCTCCAGCGCCGGCGATCCTATCATGGGAAGAATTTAACTTTGGACCCAGCCTGACCTGCGCGGAGCTCGCCTCTCTGAAGACCTTGCTGCTCGAGCATCGCAGTTGCCTTGCTCCCAGCGCCGGTGAACTCGGGTGCACTTCCTGGGCTCAACACCGGATCAACACCGAAAACCGCGGGCCCGTTCATCACCAACCTCGCCGTGTAGCGCCAGCCAAACGGAGAGTCATCCAGCAGCACGTGTGCGACATGCTTGACCAGGGAATCATTGCCCCTTCTTGTAGCCCTTGGTCCTCCCCTGTCGTCCTTGTGCGCAAGAAGGATGGAACACTCCGCTTCTGCGTTGACTATCGGAAGCTAAATGCTATTACTAATTGCGACGTGTACCCGCTGCCTCGCCTCGACGATGCGCTTGACCGCCTGAAGGGGGCCCGTTATTTTTCCACGCTAGATCTGCTCTCGGGCTACTGGCAGGTGCCTGTTCACCCCGATGATGCGGAAAAGACGGCTTTCGTGACTCCCGACGGCCTTTACCAGTTCAACCGTATGCCCTTCGGTCTCTCGAACGCTCCAGCCACCTTCCAGCGTCTCATGGACCGAGTCTTAGGCCATTTGAAGTGGACTATGGCGTTGGTCTACCTGGATGACGTAATTGTCTACGCGGCTACATTTGAAGAACACCAGAGACGCCTCAAACTCGTCCTCGAAGCCCTTACCTCTGCTGGGCTTCGCTTAAAACCAAAAAAATGTTTCTTCGGTTTCGCGGAGGTGACGTACTTGGGTCACGTTGTGAGCCGGCATGGCATCCGTCCCGACCCTGAAAAGCTAAAAGCGCTTACAGCTTACGAAGCTCCCACCACCGCCAAGGAGCTCAAAAGTTTCCTTGGATTTGCTTCGTATTTCCGTCGTTTCATTCCGGACTTTGCCAAGCGCAGCGCTCCATTGACCGCCCTGCTGAAGAAGAATGCACCGTGGAGTTGGACGCAGGCCCAACAGCTCGCGTTTCTTGACGTCAAGCACGCCCTCCTCGAGCCTCCTACATTGGCCCATTACGACGAATCGGCCCCCATCGTCCTCCACACGGATGCCAGCCAAGATGGGCTCGGCGCTGTCCTCCTGCAAGAAGACGAGTCTGGTGACCACAAAGTCCTAGCTTATGCCAGCCGCCAGCTTTCCGACGTTGAGCGCCGCCGCCACTCTTCAGAACTCGAGTGCCTCGCCGTTGTCTGGGCCGTCGAGAAGTTCCGTCCCTACCTGTACGGCCGTCACTTCACCATAGTCACGGACAATAGCGCTCTCACTTGGCTGCAGTCCGCCAAACATTTGAATGCCAAGATTGCACGCTGGTCCCTGCAACTTCAAGAGTACAATTTCACAATAGTGCATCGGCGCGGCTCTGCCCATCAAGATGCCGATTTCCTTTCTCGCCACCCTTGTTCCGTGACGGCTTTGACGGACCTGAGGACTGCACAAACGCAAGATCCCGCCATTGCTGCCATAATCCACTCCCTTGGCACCGCCGCCGGCGCAGGCCTCCGCCAACTACGCCGGGTCTATCGAATGAAGGACGACCTCTTGTGTCATGTGAAGCGGCTCCGTGGTCGACCACCCGTCTGGTTGCCAGTTGTGCCGGCAACACTGCGGTCGCAAATCTTGCGCGGCTTACACGACGCTCCCACGGCTGGTCACCTTGGTCGCGGCAAGACCTACGCACGAGTGTCGGAGCGGTTTTGGTGGCCTAATATGTCCAGAGATGTCAAGGAACACGTGGCGTCCTGCCAGACATGCCAGTACAGAAAACCGTCCACAGGTGTAACCAAGCCGGTGGGAGCACCTGCCATTCTATGGCAGTGGCTCGAGAAGATCAACCTAGATCCCATAAATTCCATCGGTGGGAGCAACTGCTTTCCATGGCAGTGGCTCGAGAAGAGCAACGTGAATCCTACTAATTTCATTTGTGGGAGCACTTGCCATCCTAGGGCAGTGGCTCGAGAAGAGCTAGCTGGATTCTACAAATTCTATCGGTGAAAGCATTTATCATCCCAGACAGTGGCTCGAGAAGAGCAACCTGAATGCTACAAATTTTATTCGTAGGAGCACCTGCCATCCTAGAGCAGTGGCTCGAGAAGACCAAGCTGGATCCTACAAATTCCATCGGTGAAAGCACCTATCATCCAAGGGCAGTGGCTAGAGAAGAGCAAGCTGGATACCGCAAACTCCATCGGTGGGAGCACATATCATCCCAGGGAAGGGGCTCAAAGAGAGCAACCTAGATCCCACAACTTCCATCGTTTGGAGCACCTGGCATCCCATAGCAGTGGCTCGACAAGAGCAAGCTGGATCCTACAAGTTCCACTGGTGAACGCACCTGTCATCCCAGAACATTGGCTCTTTTTTTTTTCTTTTTTTCTTGGCGAGTGTTCCTCTTTTTCTGCTATTGGCTCGAAAAGAGCAACCTGGATCCCATACATTCCATTGGTGGGAGCACCTGCCTTCTCATGGCAGTGGCTCGAGAAGAGCAACCTGAATCCTACAAATTTTATTGGTGGGAGCACCTGCCATCCTAGGGCAGTGGCTCTAGAAGAGCAACCTACATCCTACAAATTCCATCGGTGAAAGAAACCTATCATCCCATGGCAGTGGCTCTAGAAGAGCAACCTGAATCCTACAAAGTCCATCGGTGAGAGCACCTGCCATCTTAGGGCATTGGCTCGAGAAGAGCAACCTGCATCATATTCCATCCATGAAAGCACCTATCATCCCAGGGCAGCGGCCCGAAAAGTGTGCACTATATCCGGTAAATTCCATCGGTAGGAGCACTTGCCATCCTATGGCAGTGACTCGAGAAGAGCAAGTTGAACCCTACAAATTCCATGAGTGGAAGCACCTGCCATCCTACGGCAAGTGGCTCGAGAAGAGCGAGCTGGATACTATAACTTCCATCGGTGAAAGCACCTATCATCCCAGGGCAGTGGCCCGATAAGAACAACCTAGAGCAAATAAATTTCATCGGTGGGAGCACCTGCCTTCTCAGGGCAGTGGCTCGAAAACAGCAACCTGAATCCTATAAAATTCCTTTGGTGGAAGCACCTACCATTTTAGGTCAGTGGCTCGAGAAGAGCGAGCTGAATCCAACAAATTCCATCCATGAAAACACCCACGGCCGCTCGATCTCCCTCCTCGGGAGCGGCCTGCCGAGTCGCGGAGCAGACAAAGGGGAGAGTGTGATGCGGCTACTTGCCATTTCTGCCGCTAGGGGCGCCAAGCATCGGTGAAACGCTCCCGGTAGGCCGGAGCGGTCGGAGGCTCGGAGGCTGAGGCTTTGTGTGTTTTCTGTTGCGTTTACGTGGTGTTCCTGTTCGAACTTCACTGCGCTCACGTACGCACGTCGAGAACAAGCATTGGGAACTCTTTTTCTGAGTGTAGTTGCGCACAACACTGGCGAATAACAGTAAAAGCGGTGCCTTGTCGTACGCCTTCGTCGAGCGAAAGAATGCTCCTCGGTAAGCTCTGTTGCACGTGCTCCTACGACGATTGCGTAAGCTACGTTTTTTGCCAGATCCTCTAAGGGGTTTTCGATAATGCCTAAAAACTGTTGTGTGCAGCGCTGCCTATCAAATGCTGCAAGAAACCCGGAGCTTTGTTACCATGAAATACCGTTCAATGCAAACCTTCGGGAGGAGTGGTTACGCAACATCTCGCCGCAAGGTGGTGACAAGGGCAGCAAGTGGCAACCGAGCTCCAGAGCAGTTGTATGCTCACTGCATTTCAATCAGGAGGATTATCGACAAGGAACGAAGCGCAAGTTGCTCAGGCCGACGGCGGTTCCGACGAAGTTTTCCTTCTATCCCACATACAAACAGCCGGTGACTTCAAAGAAGCGGAGAACGCTTTGTCGTGCGCAACCTGACGTTCTCATATCTCAGACGAGCGGCACTTTAGAAGGTAAAGAGAGAGGAATGAATGCGGAAGAGGAATCTGCACACTCAGATTTCAGCACTGAACACGGCGGAAGCGAAAGTTTCAGAGTCGTCAGCTGTAGCAGAAAGCCATTCTTCGGACGATTGCATTGGTGTAGAGGTATGTCGGATAAAGGAGTGTAAAGATGGAGAATGTCAGACGTCATTCAATTTGACAGGATTTTTCGACGAGACTAAAAGAAAAGCTCATCGCTTTGAAATGCAAACCCGAAGACTTAATGAGCGACTGCAAAAGCTGCAAGAAAGTTATGACGAAGTCCGCCAACGATTGAAACGTTATGAAGATGACCGAGCTGTGCAGGCCGCAGTGAACATGTCCAAGGCTGCAGCAGACGGTGACAAGACTGCGAAATTTGTCTTGGAACAGGTCATAAACTTTGACAAAGCAAAACCAGCTTGGGACTAGCCAACATTGAGAGAGTGTATATTATGGAAAGCAACGTCCTCCAAAGGATACGACTTAGTGCGCGGAAGAAAGCTTCTGAAACTACCGTGCCGAAGCACGCTGCAGAAGTTTGTTGGGTCGTCTACGGGAGAGACCGGAGTCACGAGCCTCATCAAGGAACGACTGCAGGTAGAGAGGGAAGGTATGAAATCAGAAAAAGAAACATACTGCAGCCTCATTATTGACGAAATGTCGATCCAGCAGAAAGTAATTTATGATCGTCAGGTAGACAAAATATTTGGGCTGGTTGACACTGTGTGCGAGGCTAGAAAAGGTGCTAGTGAAGTGGCCACTAGACTCCTTTGTTTTGTTGTAAGAGGGCTGTCCGCACCCTATGTTATTCCGGTCGGTTACTTTTTTACAAGAAACCTCAAGCATGACCAGCTCCTCAATATGACGCTAAGTGTCATCAAGGCGGTTGAAGAGGCAGGAATCCGCATTGTTCGTGTTGTCACGGACAACCACCAGACCAACACCGCAATGTTCCGCGACATGTCCGAGGACAATACACTCCAACCTGTTGTTCGTCATCCAGTACGTGAAGGTGACCCTCTCTTCCTCTCATTTGATCCCAATCATCTCATCAAGAACCTGAGAACCAACCTGCTGGAGAAGAGAGATGTTTCATGGTGTAGAGCCCATAAGAGGTGGTTTTTTCCTCCACACTTTATACGAGATTCAGGAGCAGCTGTTGGTCAAGCCGGTGCGATTATTAAGCCGAGCTCACGTGCACCCAAACAATCTAAGAAAAAATGAAGGTATGCCGCGCAACATTATTATTTTCACCTGTCGTAATCAACACATTGGAGTACCTTCAGGAGCATCCTCACTCACTACGAAAAAGCATCAGAATTCCGCGACTGCGGATCGACCATCGCATTTATGAAGGCAATAAGTATGTGGTACGATCTTCACAGACATCTCCACTTGGAAGTCAAGGCAAACACCATTCGTCGAAGCAGATGACGATCGGCTAACCTGGCTTGAGGTCGACTTTATCAGCTTCCTTGAAAACATCAAAGTCCGAAGTGGGGAGTCTCGTGCGAAGTTCCTCACTAAGGAGACTTATGAAGCCACTGTCATGACGACGAGATCAGCAGTCGCTGTTGTCGAGTATCTCTGCTGACTGATCTCGGGCAAGTATAAAAATTTCACTAAACTTGCTTATTTAATTGTAGCAGTTTAGTCGATGGCTAAAAAAAAATCGAGCGCAGCACTAGCCTTTGATGTTCTCATTTATTTGTAGTTTTTTTAGCTTCAAGTACGTGCTCACCCGCCCCTTTAACAGTGACCCAGTTGAGTCCCTGTTCAGTTGCTTCCGCCAGTTCAACGGTGGCAAACGACCGAGTAGACGCCAGAACAGTTGTCTTCAGGGCGGAAAAGTTGCTTAAGGCAAGTCAGATATTGTAATCAAACTGAATACTTTTCTCACGAACGGGTGAAAACATTTTGCAGGCAGGCATCTTGGAGGCAGCCAGGCATGGAAATGCACCTTCCAGCTCAGAGTGCCAAGCGGCACTGAGATGTGCGAACGTCACCTGCGAAGTGAAAAATCCAGCAGTTCCAGAAGATGCCCTGGCTGTGCTTTGGAAAATTCAGCACGTCATGAAGTACGACGAAGTACCTTCGGAAATTGAGTTCGCGCCACTCACGTACTTGGCTGGCTACCTTGTCTTTGTTTGTGAAAGAAAGGTAAGCATATTTATTTTGAAACCAAGCGGCGGTAAATTAAGCACGTGATTACTTTTTCAGGTCACATGCCCTGAGTGTAAGCTGCTGCTTAAAGGAAAGCCTTCACGTGGACGGAGCATACAAGTTCGTGTCCGGCCTTGACCAAGGAGGTCTGAGTTATGCGCGCCCTGAAGCTGTATGGCTGTGCAAGCTCATCTGCACGTTCGTCGAGAGGGCCCTTATGTCAGCAAAGCTTCGTCGTTGTGCACGTATTTCCAAACTTCTTTCCAATGCCGTGCTTCCTCGCTTGAAGGACTGCCCTGTGATGTGGTGCAAAGACTGCATATACCCACAACACTGTGAAGAACTTTGTGAGATCTTTGTTAAGAAGCTGTTGAGGCCACTCCTTGCCAACTGGGCAGGAGACGTGAATAGCTCGCTGGAAAGTATCCTGAAACATTCGCGGAAGCCTCTGTCCCGAAAAGTCTTGCGTCTATAGAGAGCACATGTTGGACGAGTGGTCTTATTAAAGTGTTTCTAGCTTTCATTTTTGTATGCTGCGTATATTTATTACTGTATCAAAGGTACACGAAGTATCCTTGTGCTGTTGTCAGATGTGCTGAAAGTCTCGTGAGGAGACACATGGTTCGCCTTTAGCCCCACCTCCTTGACATAATTCACAATATTGTCGCAAACTACAAGACTACAGAGCGAGCAGTGGTGAGTACAGGAGCGCTCGCGCAAGGCCCTAGCACCATTAAATCATGCCATGGCCACTCGCCGTGTATTCCAGTCTTCGGCTCGCCGTCCCGTTACAACATGTATTTATGTCCTGCATAAGCGGAAATGTACGAAAAATCGTTACTTGCTCGCCATCTTTTATATACATCAACAATACTGAGTAAAAAAAATTTCTGGTTATCTGGAGGGCGCACTTTCTTCGAAAAAAGCAATAAGTGTGTCTGTGCCGTAAACAAAGGGCATGAGTTGAGCATGCGTGGACAAAACAATGTCATTAGTCGTTATGTCAATCTCAGTTGCGTGTTCTGCATAGCTTTATGTGCTGCGAAATTTACCGACCACAGCGGATATCGACAAACATCCGCGTACGCGACCGTGATCATTTTATTTGCGTTTTCAAAGGTGTGAAATTATACCCGGCAAACCCCGTTCCCTACTTTATTACCATTATGAATACTACAGGATAAAGAACCAGCAGATCGAAATGTAATTTTTATTAAATTTTGGAGCCCTAACTCGCAGGGCTCTGAGGCCCAGTGCATACTGCAAGGGGCAGTGCATACACCATAAAACTGCAGGCAACGATTCCGTTACAAATGCGCACACTGCGCCGCCGAGCGCTTCTACTCCTTCACCGATAGCCAGCGCCACGGCCGCCGCAGCGGCGCAAGCTGGTACTTCCGCCATCACAGGCCGCGAGGCGCTTTCGGCAGGCCGCTCCCAAGGAGGGAGATTGAGCGGCCGTGAAACACCTATCATCCTAGGGCAAGGGCTCGAGAAGAGCAACCTTGATCCCACAGATTCAGTCGGTGGGAGCACCTGCCACCCCCATGGCAAGGGCTCTCGAAGAGCAACCTATATGCCACAAATTACATCGGTGGGAACACCTGCCACACCATGGGAGAGGCTCAAGAAGAGCAACATAGATCCCACAAATTCCGTCGGTGGGAGAACCTGCCACGCCATGGCAGGGGCTCGAGAAGAGCAGCCTGTATCCCACAAATTCCATCGGTGGGAACAGCTGCCACCCCATGGCAGTGGCTCAAGAAGAGGCAACCTAGATCGCACATATTCCATCGGTGTAAGCACCTGCCACCCCATGGCAGGGACTCGAGAAGAGCAACCAGGATCCCCAAAAATTCCATCGGTGGCAGCAACTCTCACCCCAGGGCAGTGTCTGTGAACAGCTACCTAGTTCCCACAAATTCCATTGGTTGAGACAGCTGACACCCCACGGCAGTGGCTCAAGAAGAGCAACCTGGATCCTACAAATTCCATCGGTGGGAGCACCTGCCACCCCATGGCAGTGGCTCAAGAACAGCAACCTAGATCCCACAAATTTCATCGTGGGGAACACCTGCCATCCCATGGCAGTGGCTCAAGAAGAGCAACCTAGATCCTACAAATTCCATCGGTGGGAGCACCTACCATCCCATGGAAGTGGCTCCAGAAGAGCAATCCTGGATCCCAAGTCCTCGGTGGGAACACATGCCATCCCATTGCGAGTGGCTCAAGAAGGGCAACCTGGATCGTCAAATTCATCGTGGGAGCACCTGCCAGCTTATGGCAGTGGCTCAAGAAGAGCGACCTGGATCCACAAATTCCATCTGTGGGACACCTGCTCATCCCATGGCAGTGGCTGAAGGAGAGCAACCTAGATCCCTACAAATTCCATCGGTGGGAACACCTGCCACCCCATGGCAGGGGCTCAAGAAGAGCAACCTGGATGCTACAAATTCCATTGGTGGGAGCACCTGCCATCCCATGGCAGTGGATCAAGAAGAGCAACCTAGATCCCACAAGTTCCATTGGTGGCAGCGCCTGCCACTCCATGGCAGTGGCTCGAGAAGAGCAACCTGGATCCCACAAATTTCATCGGTGGGAGCACCTATCATTCCAGGGCAGTGGCTCGAGAAGAGCAACCTAGATCAACCTTCTCCATGATAGAACGCCGGTGGCATTTGCCGGACGGTGTCTTGGCTTAAATAACGAAATATTAGAATAGCCATCTAAATGAAGAGCAGTCATACAGGGTCTAAATACCAGCTGGGAAACAGCTCAGCTCATGTAAGATGTACTATATTTGCGCACATGTCTAACGCCTCCGCAAGTGCTATGTAATAAGAACGATCATAAGACCAATGCGTCAAATCATAGAAGGCAGGCTTTATTCAAGGCGCTGTATATCATCATCATCATCATCAGCCTTATTACACCCACTGCAGGGCAAAGGGCCTCTCCATGTCTCTCCAATTAACCCTGTCTTTTGCCAGCGTCATCCACCCTTTGCCTGCAAGCTTCTTAATCTCATCCGCCCACCTAACCTTCTGCCGTGCCCTGCTACCCTTACTTTCTCTTGGAATCCACTCCGTTACCCTTAAGGACCAGCGGTTATCTTGCATTCGCATTACATGCCCTGCCCAAGCCCATTTCTTCCTCTTGATTTCGACTAGGATGTCATTAACCCGCGTTTGTTCCCTCACCCACTCTGCCCGCTTCCGGTCTCTCAACGTTACACCTATCATTTTTCTTTCCATAGCTCGCTGCGTTGTCCTTAACTTAAGCTGAACTCTATTCGTTAGCCTACACGTTTCTGCCCGTAGGTGAGTACCGGTAAGATGCAGCTGTTGTACACTTTTCTCTTGAGGGAAATTGGTAAACTGCCATTCATGATCTGAGAGAACCTGCCATATGCGCTCCACCCCATTCTTATCCTTCTAGTTATTTCCCTCTCATGATCCGGATCAGCTGTCACTACATGCCCTAAGTAGACGTATTGCTTTAACACTTCCAGGCGCTCAGCTGCCAATTGTGAACTGCTGTTCTCTTGCTAGACTGTTGAACATTACTTTGGTTTTCTGCATGTTAATTTTTAGACCCAGCAATTCTGCTCTGCCTGTCTAACTGCATTGATCATGATTTGCAGTTCACCTCCTGAGTGACTCAGCAAGGCAATGTCATCAGCGAATCGCAGATTATTTAGGTATTCTCCATTTACTCTTATTCCCAACTGTTCCCAATTCAGGCCTCGGAATACTTCCTGTAAACAGGCGGTGAATAGCATTGGCGGTCGTGTCTCCTTGCCTGACGCTCCTTTCTTATTGGAATTTTATTGCTGACTTTATGGAGGACTATGGTAGCTGTGCAGTTGCTCATATATATTTCCAGTATTTTGACATAAGGCTCTTCTACACCCTGATTACGCAATGCCTCTATGACTGCGGAGGATTCCACTGAGTCGAATGCTTTCTCGTAATCAATGTAGGCTATATATAGAGGTTGGTTATATTCTGCGCATTTTTCTATCACCTGATTGATAGTGTGAATATGAATCTATTGTTGTGCTGTACATCGTGTTGCAAATACTCCTCGAATTGTTTAGAAATAATTTGAGGAAGTAACAACAATGGGCTTTGAGAGCAAGCTCTAGTGTGTGGCAAGAACACTGTGAGGATTTGTGGAGTCAGCTCTTGCGTGGTGCAAGAGAGCTCTCAGGGCTAAAGAGTTTGCGCACGGCACTTTACGCGACGCTCATTGCTTGTTCGATACAGCTTAGTGCCTTTTGTGCGAACAACTGAAAACTGATAGTTCTTTAGAGACTGAGCCCCTCTCCGTTTCCTTTAGGCCTCAGTATTGCGTAGTTTTTGCGTTTTTTAGTTTGTTTTCTTTTTTTATGTGGTAGAAATTTCATCGCATTTGCGCATTCATGGTCGCTGCAGATAGCGCAGCGCTGGTCACGCGCTCCCGACACCAAAATTGACTCTTCCTAGAGTGTGTCAGGACTGAGTTTACAGGCTTATTTCCGTAGTTCAGTGTAAAAAAAGGCTCTTTTTTGTTTCCTTAAAATTCGGCTACAATTGGCGTTTTTTTTCCAAGTAATTCTAGCCGGAACAAATAATCGGCTCTTTCCGCTCATTTCTTTCTTGCCGGACGTTAAATACTCACTTTCTAGCGACCGTTTTCTCAACTGACAGGGTGCACCATGATATAGGCATTACTTTTTTCTGACTTTTTTCAACTACTACGCCCTAATCGCGCACATTCATCAACGCAGCAGCCATTCTAAGCGAGAAATAGGTAGAGCTTAGGTGGCGCTCGACAACTGAAACCATTGTGACGTGGCGTCAGCCTATACAAACATTTTGCCTAACTACGATAACACGCGTTAAATGAGCGATAATGTCATCAGGAATCAACTTATAACACCGCTTTAGATTAAGTAACATAATTTGTCGCAAATTTTATGCACTGGCACATCAAATTTTCTTGGTGGTGCGTTTTCGAAGGATAGTACCTGAGTAACTTAACTCGGGCGGCCACCTTAGCTCATCACATCGCACTGCTGACTTATGCACCAGGCGTCCGCGCTGCTCCCATAAAAAAGCAGGCACAGATAATACAGGAAGCGCTAGCCATCTCTTTACGATGGAGAGCAGTCGAAGCGACGCTGACTGAGAAAGTCGCCTGCACGTGTGTTAATTATTTTTGCGTCATCATTAGAATTTACAGCACGGCTGTTAATGGCCTGTTTGACCTTTGTGGAGTGTAGGTGGTCGTGTAGCAGGTCACTTGACTTCCCCTTCCCTGCGTGCATCTCGTGCTACCTTTGTCGGTGATCAGCCAAAGCCATCTAGAAACAGAGCAGGCCTCTCGCATTCCTCCTTTCACGTCACCGCACTTGCCCGGTTGAGAGTGCCATGCCTTGAGTTACGGCTTTGTAATACAGATAAAACACGTTCGTTTGACTCAGTTTGTAAGATGATAACGCAGTGCCTCCTTCTCGAGGTATTTCATCTTGAGGTTCGCTGCCGAAATCTTAGCACTGTTTTGTCAACCGGGCAACCGGGCCTGCTCAGTGTGTAGACTACTTCTTCTTTTGGCTGGGGCACTTTCATCCCTGATCACGTGATCACGCGTAGCTCTTCCCCATGATCAGGCAACCACTTGATGCATGCACCTGCTTAGCGCATCATGCAACCTTCGTCTTCACAGGGTGGAGTGCGTGGTCATATGACGCCGCCGTACGCTTGGAAACGCCTCTCGCACGCTCTATGCGGGTCTGTGTAGGACTCATAAGCCGTTCTAAGAAAGTCGCTGTAGCACCATACAGCGAGTGGACACCTGTACAGCACAGCGAATTATCGATATGCATGGGGGGAAACGGCCACTGGAACAATATTCGGCAGTGCATATTTACCGGGCAGCTGTCTTAAACTTACATGACGATCACGTTACTCGGCAAGCGTGTTCGCAAACACATCGCTCGCTCAGAAGCGCAGCACCTACACGCCAAGATCCAGCTATGCCGAAATAAGCGCTCTTCTAACGCAAAAAGTCATTTCATAAAAATTGTGTAAAGGCTGAGGTGCAACACCCTGCATAAGGTACTGCAAACTGACGTGCTGAGTGTTGCAGGTGACAGAAGCTGGAATAGCGCCTGCCCGTTGTCATTGCCGCTACGTATTCGTTCGCAGCCAGGAAACTTGATGTACGTCTACTGTCTTGTTCTTGTCTTCAACAAAAGAGCTCTAACTTCTCCAAACACCTGAACATCGACATGAACTGAATTTACTCGCCATAGAAATATATGCACGTCTATAAAAAAGTGCAGCTTTATATATATCGTTCTTCATTGTCTAAGTGTTCTGCACATGACAGCGCCAAATTTGTTTTGATATGTGGTGCAGAGACGTGCTCTTGATAGAA
The DNA here is from genome assembly GCA_030143305.2 of Amblyomma americanum. NCBI lineage: Eukaryota > Metazoa > Arthropoda > Arachnida > Ixodida > Ixodidae > Amblyomma > Amblyomma americanum. Next base: position 25,912 of record JARKHS020003019.1, read on the forward strand.
CAAGTTAAGATATACATTTCACGAATGGCTTCACATGAGAAATTTTAAAAACGGTGTAGAGACATCGTTGTGAGGAGAGAAATAGGCCTGCTACTGTGTGAGTTCGTCTTCTTAGTCACTACCATTTTCGCTAAGTCATTGATCGTCCAACGATTCCCTCCTTCCCCTACAAAAGAAGAGGGGAGAGGGAGAGAGGCGAGCAGAGAGAGGAACGTTTATCAGGTGGCAGGGGAGGGGGGCCGAGACGGAATTCCCAATAAACACCACCTGGCAGGTCGAGGATTCACACAGACGGCACCGACCCACCGGTCAGATTTCACCTTCATGGCTCTCCATATACTCCTCGTATATACTCCATAATGGCAACGGCCTCGCAATCTCGTTATCGGCGTGATTCTGATCTACAACCCCGCGCGTTGACATTCCAGTGCTCCTGTGGTCGGTCACGTGTGCTCATAGTTTCACACCGACCAGCTGTTACAGGCCCGTTCTCCGTCCTTGGCGTCGTAGTCGAGTAAGCCGGCAGTAACCGGAGGCCAGTTACCACGGGAAATCACTCCGAGTGTGGTTACGGTAAAAGGAGGAAGGTATCTGGAGCGCTATGGATAGCGACAACCAGAAAGTGGCTGTCACGATAACCACGGACGGTTACCATGAGAGAAGTGCTCTACTTTCCTGCGCACAGCCCAAAAATGTCCCTACAACGAGCTGTGCCCAAAACGTTCTCTATAGCAAGGATGGCCACAAAAGGTTACGCCGTGATTACTCGCCCCTGGTTTGATTCACCATGCTATTTTTTGGTATGACATGAGGCCCCCGTATCAAATGGGAGTACAATACTTCATGTTCCCAAACAACTCCACCAATAGTTTTGTGTTAATGGTGGTGGTCCCGCAATGACGGCGGGAGCTCGCCGTTTTGGCAATTTGCGTGATTGCTGTGGCCCTCTTACGTGCGGTAGAAAACGTTTTAGCTCTATAAAAACTAATGTATTTGATTTTCACTGGGTATGTGCGGCTCATATCCTACTGTAGAGAACAAAAGCTGGGATATTTTAATTTTTTGGTATAAATTCAAAACATCACGGCTCTAATTGACCTTTTTGCTATTTCTTAATATACTATGATGAAACAATGCCCAGGAGTTTTTTTTAGGCGTAACTGTTTGGGTTCAGTTCGTTTCTCATTTCTGCCCTTTCATGAACCCTTAGCTCTGAGTTAATTTTCCGTCTTTCCTAAATTATTATAACCTTGCTGTCATTTTCAGGTGACACGTTTTGTGGTTGCGTGTATTAGTGCAGAATTTTATAAGCAGAGGACAGAGGGTGAGGTTAACAACACGTCATCAAGGCTGTTGAAATGGCACATGTCTACGACCACAACTATGGGATGAAATACCATCAACTCTTACTGGCTATTATAGTAGTAGCGCACGCCGCGCCTTCACAAGTTTTTGAAAAGAAATTGGTTTTTCGATCTTCACAAGAAAAACGCCAGAACACAGCCAAGCTGTCAAAAAAGACATTCTTCTGGCGGGCACTAAAGTATAGACTGACTGTTACGAACATTTCCGAAGATTTGTCAAAATTTTGAGGCTCTAGAGTATCTGCACAGACTGTGGGATGTCGTGTACAATGTACTGAACTAAACGACAAGTTCCAGCAGCTCAAACTCTGCACAGCTATGAAAAAAATTTGGTTTCGCGAATAATGTAGGTTAGCGTTCAATTGGTGCGTATATAACACAAATGAAAACAGTAATTTCATTAGAAGAAACAAAGTTTTTAATCGTATAAGAATGGCGAAATTCGTTGTATACTCTGTCCCCGAACCAATTTATATGAACCTCGTTATCAACTTCACAACTTAAGCCTGAGAAGCCAGAACGTAAGGGCACGAGGGTGACTCTCCGCTCGCGGAGTTTTTCTTCTTGACTAAATTCAAGGTGCCTTAAGAGAAAATTATTGCTCAGGACATTCTTGAAAAGGTTATGCTTACGTACGCACGAAAGAGTCTGACATGTGGATATGTTTTTTCTATATAACTGTGATGCAAAGCACTCTGCTACGCTTCTGAAAAGAATGGATAAAGAACAGAATGATGGCCCTTATGAAATGGAGCGACAAGCTGGCGTACCAAGATTAATTCAACTGAATACATTCGAATAAGCATCCCGTACCGCCCGAGGGACGAAAAAGCCACAAGCGCTGAGCAGAAAGTCGAGAAGCTGCTTCAACAATACAGTAACATGTGTTAGACTTTCTGTGACGGCTTCCAGGAATCCATGCTTCGGGGGAGCCATGCAGTGATCTCTGCAAAAGGCTTGCATGTCAAAGAAAGACGTATTACGTTATATTGAAAAGGAAATTTTGAAACAGCTGCTTCATTTTATAACAAAACAAAACAAATAATCGCAGGTTGCTTAACGAAGCGCCGAAAACAGTTATTCAATAAATTTGCTCTCATAACAAACTGTTGCTGCTTATTGTATTGATAAATATTGTTTTCTATTGGGTAAAAAGTGTGACGTTGTCTTCCCACCAACATCATGCGCATATTTTTGCGCAGTAAATAGAGTTAAATCACAAAAAGTGAAATACGATAACTTTTTTTCATTACTGTACGCAGCAACAAAAATGAATCATGAGGTGAGATTCGCTGTTTACAGTGAACTTTGTTCTACGAAAACTAAACTCCAAAATGTGGCTAAAAAAATTTCCTCACTTAGAAACGCGGGTATATTCTAGACTTGAGTCAAATATGCTTGCATTTTTTAAATTATACCAGCGGCTATTGAACTCTGGTACGCATCATTTTTATTCTTTTTTAGAGCACCGGTTTTTACTAACTCAGCACCGGAGCCAGAAACAGATCGTGCTATCACGACATAAGGACCTCCTCTAAATCCTGATAAAGCAGCTGTTATCTTGGCGTGTGAGGTGTGCTTAGTTTTTGTGCAAAAGCACTATTCCGATGGGTAAAACTCGAGCACTGGAGCACAGGTCGCCGGCGTACATTGGGTAAATTGGCATTGCCGAAGAATAAGTTGAAGACGCGCATAATCTCATAAATCCGCGAGGGCTGCCGCCATGTTTACGTGTTTCTGAGCAATATTCTTGCTCATCAAAGGCCCACTTTAGGCAAAAATAACTTGCTTGCTATCACCACCGCTAACCCAGCGGTCCAGCTGACTAAATACTGAACTTTAGTGTGCCTTAAAGTCAACCAGCAAACTAAGGTCGGACATTTAAAACAAGCACTGCAGCTACTTGAAGATTTAAATGTCGCAGGCGACTCTGCGCTACGCGTGCACTGCCTATCGCCATGAAATGGACTACGGTTTCTTTGTGCAGTAAGTTAACTTATCACTTACTTCGTGATGTCTGTGATGCGCTCACCTGTGAGTGAAGCACGCTACACATTGTCCAAGAAGCCACTCCGGGGAGCCTGGTTACGTTAGTACAAAAATAGCACACGAAAAAGCCCTCGTCACTGTTGGGATTCCTGGCGAGGAGCAAACTGGACGTCAAGCCCACCTCTTCGATGCGTGCACAGAGGCTCACCATTTTGAGTCTCTGTGCTGGGTGTTTCATCTAAGGGTTTAAAAAACTTTTAAACAAAGGATCTTTGAGTTGGACGTGCGCTGTTTTCGGCGTAGCATTGTAAGCGGTTAAATACAGCAGAATACAGGTAAGACGTGCTGATTAGCAGGCTGGCTCACTAATATTCGACAGTAAACTTTGTAACTATTACTGCTAAGCTCTTAATTTTTTAAGAGGCGTATAGCCCAACGTAAGTAATGTCCGTAGCAGTTTTTAGAATTTAGAAGGCGCTATAGCCCCAACAATTTTTGGCTGCCTCTCGCCTAAATACAAGCTCTTTCGAGAACTTTGCTGGCAAAGCTAAGTGTGGTGTGCAACTCGTCGAGATAGCCAAAATTTATTGGGCCACAGCGCCGAGGTAATCACGTTTTTGAAATTCTAAAAACTGCGATGATATGAATTACGCTGGGCTGCATGCCTCTCAATAATTTAGGAACCTATTTTGAAAAGATAGCTTTTCAGTGCTCGTTAACCAACATGCTAGTTAGCACGTCTCAGCACTATTCTGACGTACTACACCGCAGACAATGCAATGCCGAAAAGAGAGTTCTAACTCAAAATTTCACTCGCCACGGTGGCCAAGTGGACGTTAAGACGAGCATCGCGTGCCAACCGGCTGTGACGGAATGAAATAAATTTATAGAAATCAAGATAACGGCGCAATTATAAGGGATCGAAAACATTGACGAATGGACAGAGGCACTCAAACGCCATGTTGGGGAGGCGGCAAAGCTACTAGTGGAGGACGATGCACTCGGTGTAGCTAATTAGAGACTACTGCAAATGTGGGTTGCCAAAGAAAGCATGGAACGCAGGCTGAAAAAACAAAAGTGGAACAAGACGCTTAGAATACGGATCGCTAGGCATAACAAAGAAATTGAGAGCTACGCGATTAAATTGTGCGAACAAAACTGCTGCACCATATGAAACAAAATGGAGGAAGGCATGAATCTCTCCAAAGCCTGCAGCATGCCCCGGCATCTGCTGGACCGACAAATTCGAAAACTGGGTAGTGAATAAGATTGGCAAAAGTCAGCCCCGCGTTCTATGGAGAAGACGCAGAGTTTGTGGACAAGTAAAGACATACGTTGCGGATACCCAATGCTACCTCCGCACGAGTTACGGTGGGGAGCCCAGCAAGGCTCATTACGCCCCATCATGAAGGCTCAGGTGAGGGCTGAAATTGCAAGACTGAACACGAAATCAGCCCTGGGCCCTAATGGGATCACAAATAAAATATCAAGGAATCTGGATGGTGCATCCATTTGTCTCCTAACGGAAGAAATTGGAAAGATTTGGAAACAGACCAGTTACCAGATAAACGGAAAACGGCAAACATAATACCAATAGCCAAGCCGGGAACCCCCCCCCCCCCTCCTTTCCCCCGTTGGAAATCTTGAGACCAATTTCCCGAGCCTCATGCGTAGGTAAGCTGATGGAGCACGTAATTCAGACGAGATTAACGTCCTTCATGGAGCAAAACAACAATCTTTCGAACACACTTGTGCGCGCAGGACGTGATGCTCCGACTCAAACATATCATAGATCCGCGATCGAAAGACGCCAAAGTGATCCTGGGCCTATACCTCACCAAAGGCTTCAACAATGTCAGACACGAGGCTATTCTCGAAGGGCTCCTAGGACTCGGAGTCGGGGAGAAAACGTACAATTACATCAAAGACCTCTTATCAGGCAGAGAACCCTGCATGAGATTTCAAACTTTGAAGTCTCCCACGAGAGAGTTAGGAAGCAAAGGCACACCACAAGGTCCAGTGCTATCGCCTTTCCTATTTAACGTGGGGAAGAGAGGCCTCTCGGGGAAACTCAGCCAAATCGAGGGGATAAATTTCAGCATGCATGCGGACGACATCTACCTTTGGAGTAACCAGTGGAGCATTGGGAGTAAGGAGGAACGCCTGCAGGTAGCAACCGACATCATCGTTGAATATGCGGCCGAAAGGAGACGTTCGTGCTCACCGCGAAAATCGTAGTTGTTCGCATAAAACCCAAAACAAGCTCACTGCAAAAACATCGGGCACTTTCATATTCAGGTAGAAGGCAAACCGGTGCAGTAATGTAGAAGAGCTCAGGGTACTGGGGATGGTCATCTAATCTAACAGGCATTACGGAAAATTGTTTGAACAAATTAAAAACCTACGCGATGGAAATCCTCGGGCTCTTGAGGTGGAACGCGACTAAACGAAGAGGCCTCAAGGAGAGAAACATACTGAAACTTAACCAGGCATACGCAATAAATAAAATCAGTTGCGCGACGCCCTACCTGGACATCAAGGCCGCAGAGAAAGACTAACTAGACTCCCGAATCCGGAAAAGCGTTAAGAAGGCGCCAGGACTGTCCATGGGCACCTCGACCGAGTGACACCGCGAACTCTGGGTGCAAAACAAGTGGGCACAATTCGCGGAGGCAGTGCGAGTCTTCCAGTTAGAGAGACTATAAGTACTACCGAGACGGTCAAGGTGACCCTGCAAAAGTGGGACTAAAGTCAGTGAGAGGGATCTAAACCAAAGTCTGAATTAGTAGGGAAAGTATGAAAGCCTTGGCAGTACCCAACTTCCCTAAAAACATGCATCCAGAATTTAATGTAGAAAGAAGGCCAATCGAGCTGAAGCTCTACAGTGAACGTTCGAAAATATGGAAGCGAAAAAAGTCGTTTATGTCGATGCAGCGAGTGGCAAAACAGGTGCGGCAGCCTCGGTAGTCGAGGGCTAAAGGGCGCCGGTACTCGCGGCATCCATCCGAGGTCGTAACATAGAGACTGCGGAGGAAGTTGCAATAGCGCTCGCTTGCGTAGGAACGGAAGCCAACTTCATAATTAGCGACAGCAAAACGGCATCCAAAATTTTGGAAGGGGGAAGATATCGCCGGAAGCGGCCGAAATTCTCCCGTAAATAGCGCTGAATATGAAAATTCAGTCAATTTGGACACGCGCGCAAACGGACAGAAGAAAGGCTACGATAGGGACAGAAGAAAGGGTTGGGCAGAAAAACTTCACGAAAGATTTTCAGGTCAGAAAGACACGGCGCATGTGAACGCGGCAGAACATGCGGACAGAGACGCCTTTTCTCTGGCAGTTGTCGGTCATCAAGGTTCTCCCCTCGCATCGGCGACAATCGAAAAAAAAATTTCCGGAGGAGTCCGAAGAAACTGCCATAGCTTTAGCCATAACCTCTATTACTGGCAAATACATCATCAGGGACTCTAATACCGCAATAATAATTTTTTCCAAAGGAAGGGCCCACTCCGCAGCCATTAAAATAATACAAAAAATCTCCAATACCCGCCAGATCACATTGATCTGGGTCCCCGCCCATTCGGGCCATCCTGGAAACGAGGCGGCACACCTATTTTCCCGAGGATTCGTAGTTAACCGGGAGGCGCGCTACCCCGAGCTCAGTTCGGCCAAGGAGCGAGTGATGACCTACAAAGAAATTACTACACACTTGAAGAAATAAAGACAAATCTTCCCAGAACCACATATATCTCTAAGTAAAACACAACAAGTCAGCTGGCGGCAGCTCCAAACAGGCACTTTCTTTAATCCGTGCATGTACTCTATATGGTTCCCAGAGCAGTTTAGCCCTGTCTGTTCTCTCTGTAGACGCCATAAGGCAGACAAACCACACATATTATACTCAAGTAATCAAGACAAGCCGTCGAACAGTCTGCAGCTCTCTACCCAATCGCAGTGGGAGGCCGCGCTGCTCAGCGCGGACCCGGAGGTTCAACTCCGAGTCACGGAGTGGTCCGAAGAGGTCGCCGAACGACATCGTCGGTCGGCCACCTGGCGTCCGGCCTAGAAGAGCAGCCCACCGCGGGGAGGCAAACGTCACCCCAACCCGCGCCTAAGAATTCTTCTTTAATAAAGTTTACCTCCTTCTCCTCCGCGCACGCTTCCGTCCCTGGTAAGGAGGCGGTCATGATCAAACCCCAGCTCTCTAATTTCTGGTAGCCGTCGAGCCACCTGCACACTGGGCATACGACGAGCGTCTGCAAAATTACGGGCTAATCATCGACCATTATAATGAATTTGGACGTAGACTGGTACCACCGGCAGATGTTGGCCTAAATAATAAAGATGCTGTCGCGTGCAGGCGGCTCCAGTCTAATACCGTAATGAACGCGGTCTGGGCATTTCACGTTCTTCGAGAGCTTAGGGAGAACGATCAGTGCACACACTTTGGGGCGAGAGGGACCCTCGACCACATAATTTGGCAGCGTCCACAATCGCCATGGGTCAGACAAAATATAGTAAGCAGAGAAGCCTACGAGTCCATGCTGCGAAGCACGGACCCTGCCATTCAGCGACGCCCCATACATCTGGAGGAAGAATCCACAACAAGCCAAGGGCTGCCTCCCAGCCTCTTATCCTCGGGCGCACGACTCCCCCTCTTCCCAGGCCTGCGTGCCGGGGCGTGGAGGGAGGCGCCTTTTTTCTGATGGAAATAAAGGTTGTTTCAAACAATCAATTAATCAATCAGTCAATCAATCAATCACCTGTTTTCCTGAGAGCGATCCGCTACCATTGCTCGTCCTCGTAGTGAGTGCGAAGCTTACGCGTTCTGGGAAAACTGGCGACCTCTGAGCGAGTGGTGCGCCGCTTCCGAGCCGCAAACGTGACTAAGAAATCTCACTTGCTCCGCCATTCGTGGCTCTAAAGGAGAAGCGACAGGCTGCTCGGCAGCCTAACCGCCATAGACGCCGGTGCCGATGCGGTGAAAGAGGGTAAAACGAGCGCATTAGTGGCAGTCGCCTTGGCCTCCTTTTACACCGATAGCTGTTAAAGGCCTCTTAACCACGCTTGGCGTTGTTCTAGTACTAGATTGTAGGCGTAATTGAGGGTGGTAACCAAGGGGAAGGAAGAAGGTTGGAATGGAAGGAGGAGGGTATGGTAAGAGTATAAAGATGCGCAATAGGCGGGTGACTATCGTAGAATCAGCGACGGGTGTACGGCAAGTCGGGGATGTGACGCTACGTCGTCGCAATCGTACCGTGTGGCGTTGTAGTGCGCGAACATGTTGATAGCGACAATTTCGGACGTTCTGAAGTTTCGAGCACATGGCAGGCAGTAAGATTTGACAAGCGCTCCACTTCCCAAGCGTCGTAGCGGTGCATTACTCAGCCTGGCGTTGCTTTCCCTAGCATGACTGTGCGTATGCCCTTTCCTTTCGGCTCAGTCGTCCTGAGAAGTGAAATCTTTATTCCTAGGAAAATTCATATGATTTACGTACGAATGATAACCATGTTATACCCGGGGCAGATGTGGTGAGCCAAATAGCCTCTTTTGCTGGCTCGATTTGCTTCGCGTGCGCCCAAGCACAACCACAGTTTCAAACGATTATTGCTACTTCATTCCTTACCATTCTTAAGAACGCTGTGTCTCCTGCGCGTAGGCCTGATCGTGTCACACTCATTTTCTTCTTAGTCATTACCATTATCATTTATTATTACCACTTTCATCCAAAACTACGTGATGAAATGATATCAACTTTTACTCGCTATTAGAGTAGTGCAGGCCCCGCCTTCGCAAGTTTTTGAAGAGAAATTGTTTGAGAGAAAGTTTGGTTTTTAGATCTTCACAGTAAACACGCCAGAACCAAACCATGTTGTAAAAAAAACATTTTTCTAGGTACCTAAAAAAACTTGACTGGCTGTTACCAACATCTCCGAAGATTTGGCAATATATTGAATCTCTGCATTAACTGCACGCACTGCGAGACGTCACATCCAAAGTGCAGAACTAAACAACAGGAGACTGCGGTTCAAACTCTGCTCAACTACGTAAAGAATTTGGCTTCGCGGATAATGTAGGTTCGCGGATAATAGGTGTGGGTAGATCACGAATGAAAACAGTGATTTCATTAAAAGAATCAAAGTTTTTACTCGTATAAGAATGGCGAGATTCGTTATATACTTTATCCCTGAAACAATTTGTATGAGCCTCGTTATCAACTTGACACGTTTAATCTCACAAGCCAGAACTTAAGGGCACGAGGCTGATTATTCGCTCGCGGAGTTTTTCTTCTTGACTGAATTCAATGTGCTATAAGCGAAACGTATTGCTCAGGACATTCTTGAAAAGGTTATGCTTACGTAGGCACAAAAGAATCTGAGATATGGATGCGTTTCTCCAGATAATTACGACCTGAAGCATCTGCTACGCATTTGAAAAAAAAACGGATGAAGAACAGAATGATGCACCTTATGAAGGGCAGCCACAATAGACGTACCGAGATTAATTCAAGTCAATAAATTTGAACAATGCATCGCGCACCCCCTGAGGAACAATAAAGCCGCAAGCGCTGAGCAGAAAGTCAATAAGCTGCTGCAACAATACAGAAAAATGTGCTAGGCGTTCTCTGACAGCTTCCAGGAATCCATGCTTTGGCGGAGTAAAGCAGTGAACTCTGCAAAAGGCTTGCATGTCAAGAAAAGACGCATTAGGTTATTGTGAAAAGGAATTTTTGGAAGTGCTGCTTCATTTTATAACAAAAGAAAACAAGTAATCGCAGGTTGCTTAAAGAAGCGCAGAAAACAGTTATTTAGAAAATTTGCTCTCGTAACAAACTGTCGCTTATTGTGATGATAAAGAATATTTGCTTTTGTGTAAATAGCGTGACGTTGTCTTTCCACCACCATCTTGCCCATATTTTTGTGCAGTAAAAAATATCAATTTACGAAATGTGAAATACGATAACTTTTTGTTCCCTACTGTACGCAGCAACAAAACAGAATTTGAAGGGTGGCTCTGTGGTTAGAGCGCTCGGCTACTGATCCGGAGTTCCCGAGTTTGAACCCGACCGCGGCGGCTGCGTTTTTATGGAGGCACAACGCTAAGGCACCCGTGTGCTGTGCGATGTCAGTGCACGTTAAAGATCTCCAGGTGGTCGAAATTATTCCGGAGCCCTCCACTACGGCACCTCTTTCTTCCTTTCTTCTTTCACGCCCTTCTTTATCCCTTCCCTTACGGCGCGGTTCAGGTGTGCAACGATATATGGGACAGATACTGCGCCATTTCCTTTCCCCAAAAACCATTATTATTTTTATTATTAAGGTGAGCTTCGCTGTTTACAGTGAACTTTGTCCTACGAGAACTAAACTCCAAAATGCGGCTCTGACAAATTTTCCGCACTTATCATTGCGGGTACATTCTATATTTGAGTCAAATATGCTCGTATTTTTTAATTAGGCCACAAGCTATTCGACTGTAATACGCATCGTATTTCTTCTTTTCTAGAGCGCCGGTTGTGAATAACACAGCCCCGGAGCCAGAATCCGAACGTGGAATCACGATATTAGGACCCCCCTCTAAATTCTGATGAAGCAGCTGTTATCTTGGCGCGTGAGTTGTGGTTAGTTTTTGCGCGAAAGCAGTAATGCGATGGGTGAACCTCGAGCGAGATCTTGCGTTCTTTGTATGCTTGCTGTGCTGGCAGGCTTATGCCAACCGAAAGAAATAAATAAAAATAAATAATAAAAACATTCGCGACTGGGATTCGGGCCTGAGGAGGAGCGGGCAAGTAAGCGTCGCTTGCCACTGCGCGAGCAGTATAGGCTATCGAGGCAGCCGATCACGCCTCGTCTTAAACTCTCATGCACTCTCGGGTTGTGCATTGCAGATCGTCTTCGTTATCAACTAGTACAACTATCAAACTAATCTTCACGCTTTGAATCATGTGGGGGCAGTGACAGAGATGTGCGCTACATGGGTAGGAATGGACAACTTTGTGACAGAAACACGGCACTAGAGCAATACGCATTAGCGTTGGCAACATTGCTGCATAAACGCAGCACTGGAGCATAGGCCGCCAGCATGCATTGGTTAAATTGGCACTGACGACGAAAAAGTTGAAGATGCGCGTAACCGGCTCCCTAAGTCAGCAGACTCACCGGTGTTGCGCTCCCACGTGCTTTTCCTTTTTATTCACTGCGTTCAGGTGAATAGCCACCCGATTCTTGGCCGATCCCCCAGTGTGGGTATGGGCCATCTTTTGATAGGCTTACAACAACAACAAGTCAGCAGACACATTGATCGCGCTTTCAGGTACGCGGCGGAGGTGTCCACCAGCGAAAAAAATTTGTTTTTGCACAGTATTTCTTTCTTACAAACGGTAAACAGACAGGCATTTCTTCTTTCGCAAAACTTTATTCAGCGTAGCCACAAATGATCAAAATGTACGGAAAAACTCATCCTACTTGCGCGACTTTTCTTCGGTTTGTAGAAAACAAGCGCATAAGAGCGCTGCAATTAGGGCGCAAGAAGCGCACTGTCACGTGGTGTTTTTTTATTATTTTGCGGCCTTTCAGTCTTGCCCAAACAAACGGCGCTACATCAAGTCTACCTCGTCGTAAGTATCTTGGTCGGACAATTTTTTCTGCGCTCAACAACTTTATAATTCCCACCTAAGCGTCTAAGCCCACAGTTAAGCAGCTCAATAAATATTATCGACTGCAAATGCAAGTAGGCTGACGAAAGAAAAGACTCGCTATGGTTTGCACAACTCCTAGTCGAATTCTCTCAATTTCAGCTCGAAAGAATGCATCGGTGTTTTTAAAATCTTGATAGACTTTAGCTGGGGCTCTCAGTGCATACAATAATGATAATTCAAACCAGATTCATCGCTACTTTTCCTATACATGCAGATGATACCGGCAGGTACTGCAGGTACCCTCTTCAGGGTTCCAGAAATGCTTCTACCCTTTTGAGTGTGGGCTATTGCATGAAGAGGGGCGATCCACTACGCAGATTCGATGCCTGTCATGCGTAGAGTTTTTACGCCTTTCTAGCTTTTGTTTGGAAGCAAGTGTCGCAAACGTGATCTTCACTGTTTAATACAGCAGCCCACCCTTTACAGTTTACTTTTCGTGAAGCTAAACAGATCATTCGATCACATGGAAAGCAATGAAGTTGCGAAATTCGAGTCTAGTTTGAAATGCCAAACGGATAAAAAGTGGGCGAGAACGTTTGAAAAGATATTCTTGCTGTAATTTTGGATCTGTGCTCATGCTTACTGGTGTTCGCTTTGCGTTCTTGGCATGCACAGCACTGTTTCTTCAGGCAGCTCTCAAGACATCCTTCTTTGTTATTTAGTCCAACTAACTTAAACCAGTGCACAAAGCCAACTCATATCTTTCTTCAAGGCTACCTTCTCCACTCAATGGTTTTCTCTTTCAGGTGAATGCAGATTCATTGATAACGCAAATAGGGTAATATTGAAACCGATCAAGAGAATGCAGCTTATAATATTTCTGAACTCAGCGAACTCTGCTGAACATCTTACGCCCTTTTAGTGCAGACAAATTTTTTTTTTCACCAGCAATCACACAAGTTGTTTTTCCTGTACTGCCAGTCTCATACGCACATTCAAAACTGCTTCTACTATCTGTCGTATGTTTATTTCACAAATCCAGATATTTCCATTAACAAAAGTTAACCTTTAATGTGTTATCTTAGAAGATAAAGAACTGGCTTGCTTCGGGACTAGACATACTATTGAAGCGCAAACAGGTTTGTGCTGAAATTAAATGATGACCGCCCCTTGAAAGATCTAACACACTTACATGAACCGTTAAGAAAAGAATAAAGCTAAAGACTAATATACTAAAAGCATGTATCAGGGCCGCCTAGCAAGAAAATAAGTGCAACGAATGTAACGAGCAAATTCTGTTCTAGTATCACTCAGAACCGCGCTCTGAACTAACCTGACCTTTCGCCTAACACATTCATGCAAATCCAATATTGTCTGGCTCACATTCCTCATGGCTGCATTTCATTTTTCTGATTGGCTGTGTACTGAGGCGGCTGAGTTGCCCGCTTTTTTGTCAATCTTGCGTCATTATCTGGAACAGATCAGTAGACATTTCAGAGCACATTCTTGGTTCCGTGTAGGCGTAAAGTGACTGCCGACATGTCACAGAAAACTGCACTGTCCGCAGCAATAGCCTCTTTGTGCATAGAATTTTACTCTGCGGTATTCAATGATTTATCATTGTCCTACAGCACAATCTCATGCTTTTTGTGTCATTATAACAGATCCAGTAGACATTTCTGAGCACATACTTTGTTCCGTTTAGGCCTAAAGTGACTGCCGACATGTCAAAGAAAACTGCATTGTCCGCAGCAACAGCCGCTTTGTGCATAGTATTCTACTCTGCGGTATTCAATGATTTGTCATTGTCATATAGCAAAATCACGGGCTTGTCCTTCGTCCTGTTGCCGTGCATTTCGAAGCTGCTGGAAATCAGAATTCTAAGTATTCGATTCAAAGTTGGAGCAAAAGAATAAAACGAAGCCAACGTTCTCCGTCACTGACAAAAGTAACTATGACAAATACGTCCTCACCCTTAGTCCTTTTTACGCTACTTGGAATTCGACACCTCGGAATGCTGAAGTTATCGTCGATGGCATTCCTCGAGCTTCTTTGCAATCTTTTTTTCAAATGTGGGAGCTATAATCCTCGATACTGGTTCAACAGCACACGACGTCAGCCACCACTGCCGCAATTTTAAGTTTTATTATCCACTGGAACATGCTAAATGCTGCGCAGATGAGGTGGTTACAATGTACTTCGTCAGACACAGCAATATCTTCATTCGCTCATCATATTGACGTATACTATTGGTCATTTCTCTAAAACGTATGCAGTGCTAAAAACGACTATTAAACATTCCTTAAAGCACGTTTGCAAATTTATTGAACACTCTTCCTAGCAAAATGATCAAACAGTCTATAAAAGCCCGGAAATCCTGACTTACTAGACCCTACACGCGCCAACATTGCTAGGATTATCAAAAGTATAAACAGACCTTCTCCTGTTTTGCTTAGCTCCAGAAAATTAATTCATTCCGTCAATTTTCTAATAAATCCAAGAAAAGAAGTGATCCACTTAAGTAATCGAGATTAAATATATATTTAACAACTCCATCGACGTTAGCCAATTTCCTGGTGTGATGGGTAAAGTCATAATGTAAATTTTGTATAAAGATGGGGACGTTATTCCGCCTTGCAATAAACGAAAGCCACAGCGCCCTGTCCTCTCTATAAAGTCAGAGGTCTGCGAAAATTCTCATTCTAATACACAAAGCACCATTGACTCCGTCGTCTGAGGTTGTTCCTTTTTTTGCATGCAACATTTGTGTAGAGGCCATTTGCCGTTTTATTTTCTGGTCTCGCGAAAGACACGTACCCCACTTTCTTTTCTCTCTCTCGTTTTTACCATTTCTCCTTTTCGGCGACTCCATATGCTGACGCCTTGTACACTGGTAGCATTCTCCTGCCCGCGTTTTTTTTATTTCGTTTCATAACCCAGCTTAAGCTGCTCACCGAGCGGGGAGTACATTATTGCCCAATGACACCGCTTTAGAGTTTTCTTTCCTTTTTTGTTGGGTCAGTATTCTTCAAAACGAATGCGTACAAAGGTGTCGGACTGCTCAGAATGGAAAGCCGTTGAGTCAAAGAACCTAAAGTCTCGCATCAGCATCAGATGACGCAACAAATGGCGTACGCTATCAAGTCAACTTATAAGCGTAGCATAATAACCCCGTCACACGGGCACATTCGATCATCATTGAGTCAATGCCCATCGAACCCAATCCAGATCGAAGGTTATCACAAGACCGCTTTCAAGCGCATTCGAGATCGATTCTGCATGACTCGATCCCGACTCTCAAGAGTGCTTGAGGATCCAAGCACAATTGAAAGCACTCTCGATCTCGCTAAGCTCTAAAATCAGCAATAGTTAAGAAAACAGATCCACAAGCGTTAGCGCAGTAATTTATTAAAATGCAAGACAGAACATTTTTAGGCGTAATGCCTGCTTATATGAAAACATGTTTTAAAATAATCTCAACACCACGCTCCAAGCTTCACCGTCAGTGTAAACAAAGATGGCGTCCTCCTGCTCTTCGGTGCACAAACTGTCGAGAGAGCGTGAGACAACCGCTCTCATCTTCTGCTGGCAAGACCATCTAGATGATCTGCGCAGCACAAAAAAAAATGTGCCTCAAATCCACGCTGTGAACGTGGTTGGACAGCGAAGCTGTAAAACGGCACTCAATTACCCATTGCGACGCCACTTCAATATTCACATATGTGGCTCTAAACAGAGGGAAAACAGACACAAGTGAAATATACTTATATTACCCTTTATTACTTCACAACGACATTCAAGACTGCTTTATGATCAGTATGATATACACTGAGCTTTTCAGTTCTAACCGTAGAGATATTTGCTAAGGTTAAATCAATCCATGAACCATGAATGGTGGTTGGAGGGTAGAGGTATACAGCTTCGCTGTAATAATTGCTGTTCTAATCTACGCTGTGAAGGTGGTTGGACAGTGATGCCATGCTGCTGGAATTCAATTTTTATCCTGGCGTTTTTTTCTTAGGACAACCACACGAAAGCCCAACCAAAATCTTTACCGGAAAACACACGCGGGGAAAAGGAACGTGATTCCCATTGCTTGCAGGCGCCATTATCATACATTATGCGGTTTGCACTTCACACGAGGGTTTCGAATGACGTCAACCCCTTTCGAAGCAGCTGTAAACCTAATATTTACCGGAACGCGTAGTTGTAAATGTCGGCACCACGCGACGGAAATATTCGTTCTTTTACGGCGCGGTTTGGCTGTCCACCGGTATATGTGAGACAGGCGCCATTTCTTTTCCTTAAAACCAATTTCAATTTCACTCTCCTCATCCGGAGTACCCGGGTTCGAACCCGACTGCTGCGGCAGCGTTTCGATGGAGGCGAAACGCTAAGGCGCCCGTGTGCTGTGCGACGTCAGTGCACGTAAAAGATCCCCAGCTGGTCTAAATTATTCCGGAGACCTCCTCCACTACGGCATCCCTTTCTTCCTTTCTTCTTACACTCCCTCCTTTATTCCTTCCATTACGGCGTGGTTCGTGTGTCCGCCGATATGTGAGACAGATACTGCGCCATTTCTTTTCCCCAATAGCCAATTCAATTCAATAATCTCCCCCCCCCACTCCTGCCCTCCTGACCAGGAGGAGTGATGAAGCCCCGCATTCTTCCGCAAAGGTAGTTGCTACACGGCCACGCACGCTGTCGCCCATCTCCGCTCAGCTTGACATGCTTCGCAATAAACAAGCATGCAGACACTTAACAAAGCAGGGTTCGCGTCTAGACATTGCATTTCCCTGATGATTTTCTTGTGCACTAGGACCTTGAGCAATCTTCAGCTGGACCAAGCATAGCCGTGCATGACGATATGTGGTACAGTTATGGCATCGAACTCTTGACCCCCGACCTTGACTCAACACCTTTAGTTGACCGTTAACTTTGTGTGACATTTGGGTGGACCTTTGACCTTAAGAACGTCCGATGGGGCGATGTCACGCTACGCGATGACATCCGATGGGGGTGTCGTAAGACCATGTGTTACCACGTCATAGCCGCGTGGTCGTGTGTGTGTGTATAAAACGGCTGTCATGAGCGCGTTGCGAAGCTGCCATGGACGAGCCTAAGACGCTTATCAAGCTCGCTTGCTTTTCGCTGAATTCCAGGATTAGCCAAGTTAAGCCACTGCCAAATTTTAATCTGACCAAATTATCGACCCAAACTGCATACTCATTCTGCAAGGCTGAGTGAAAGACCAACAACTGTGACACTCAGAAAGAAAAAATGCGGACAAATCCAGGCCAAATAAGAAACTACCAGATAGAGAGAGAGAGAGGCGTTTTAATGATTACAGGAGAGGTCTGCGTCGTAGTTAACATGGCACGCTACTCCAGATGCGGGCGCTAAGCGCAGAGTGCTACTGTTAAGTGCCTAGGCTGTAGTAGGCGATGGAACAAAATAGTGTCGGGTTCGCTCTGGGTGCAGTGAGAATTGATTAGCTTCCCAAAGGTTGTCTAAACGTGCAAGAAGCCAAATTCGTGCGCAGTCTTTGCAAGAATAAGTTTATCTTGATTTTGAAACGGCGTCTCACTTTCTTCGTGCACTGCTTAATTTTTCACAGCAGGGTGGGGCAACCAAATATTAATAAATATTACTGTGTTTCTCATCACCGAGCCCTTTCTTATAAGGTAATGATGAGAAATAATGAGGCAACATTTGACTTTTGATTCATGTGAATAATATAAAGCAGGCAATAATCTGCATTTTTTGTCGCCTTTCTCGCCACAACCGTCAGCTCATCATCATTGTCATTAGCCAACTACGTCAAGTGCAAGACGAATGCCTCTCCCATTGATTTCCAATTAGGCTCTTCCTGTGCCAGCTGCGGTCACTTTATCCTCGCAGATTTCCTAATCATTTTCGTCTACCTAATTTTCTAACATCTTCTGATACGCTTGCCTTCTCTTGGAATTCCCTGCATTGCACTAAGCGCCCATCGATTTAAGGGCCTTCGTATTACATGTCCCGGAGTCGGCTCCAAACACGCAGATTAGCCTCCCCTTATAAACGCTTGCGCTATCACCAAGTCCACATAAACCCCTCCCGTACCTTATGCCACCATACCAAAGCTACTCTCGACCATATCCTTTTCCTCTGCCCGGCGGATCCTCCACCGCGGGCCTGTAGCACCTTACCACTTGGGAGGCTTGGGAGACCCTACTGCGCTTCGAGGACCCGGACAAGCAAGCCATCGCCACAGGCCGGGCTGCCAGCGTCATGAGCCTCCGGGACATGAACGTTTGAGTGCAGTGGGGCTGTGCGGGAGCCGAAGGACCTCCGTGTCCTAAACTCCCCTGTGTCCATTATAGTTTTTGCCACCACCATCCCGCACACGCCCATTTATGCTTCTAGCACTTAGGACGTAATTTTCTAAGTAATATTATTTGGCTCTTTAACTATTGAGAGGCGTGTAGCCGACGATAAGTAACCTGCATATCAGTTCTTGAATTTAGAAAACGCGGTTACCCCGGCGCTATGGCCCAAACAAATTTTTGCTGCCTCTCGCCAAAATGTATGCACTTTCGAGAAGCTTTCAGGCAAGGGAACCTGTCCATTGCAACTCACCAAAATACCAAAAAGGTTTTGAGCCACAGCGCTGAGGGTATCCGCGTTTGCGAGTCTAAAGACTGCCATGGATATTGATTACGTTGGGCTACGCGGCTCTCAATATTAAAGGCAGCTATTTAAAAAGTTAACCGTTCAATGTTACTTAACCAGCCTGCTAGCTAAGACCTCTTAGCTGTATTCTGATGTACTACACCACAGACAATGTTATGTCAAAATAAATGCTCTTCTAACTCATCAAGTCCTTTCATAAAAATTTTGTAAAGTCTTAGGTGAGACAACCGGCATAAGCTACTGGAAACTGACATGCTGAGTGTTGCAGGTGGCAGAAGCTGGAATGCGCCTGCCCGTTGTCATTGCCGCAACGTATTCGTTCGCAGCCACGTAACTTGATGTATGTCTACCGACTTGTCTTCAACAAAAGAGTTCCAACCCCTCCAAACACCTCATCATCGACATGAACTCAGATTACTCGGCATAGAAATATATGCAGGTGTAAAGAAAAAAGTGCAGGTTTTTTATATCGTTCTTCATTGCCTAAGTGTTCTGCACATGAGAGTGCCAAATGTGTCTCGATATACGGTGCAGAGAAGTGCTCTTGATAGAACAAGTTAAGATTTACTTTTCACGCATGGCTTCCACATGATAATTTTAAAAACGGTGCACAGACATCGTTGTGTGGAGCGAAACATAGGCCTGCTCTTGTCTGAGTCGTCTTCTTCTTAGTCATTACCATTTTTGCTAAGTCATTGATCGTCCAA
>JARKHS020003020.1:0-82415 GCA_030143305.2 Amblyomma americanum
AAATGTTTTACGATTGTTTATGTGCTCTCTAGAACTAGGTTTGACTATAGTAGTGAATTACTAGTAGTAGTGTATAGTGTACTGTGGCAGTGTAGTGTGGTAGTGTAGTGTAAGCTGCTGGTTTATTCAAACTGGCACTTCGTGCTTGTCTGCATCAAGTGAATTAAAAAAAAGGCCAACATTAATTCATACTCTGCATAATTCAAATTATCAATCCCTTTAGCTTTTGAGAGCCAGCCGTATTTCACTGTGCACGTTCCGTACAAGTTGTTTATGTTGGCCCACGAGTCAAGTCATCCAGGCACCTTGCACACACAGTGTCTGCAGTTACGCTTGTGGTAGATTAAGCTGCTGGTGGCTGCCCTGGCCTGATGTGCTGCTGTTCTAGCAGTGCTTGAGCGCCATTCACCAGCAGTGCCGGTCACTTCTGAGAGTTGGTGCTTGGTGCTCATGTGCTTTGTGCCTTAGTAGGGTGACCTACATTCTGTCTCTTAAACTGAGTGCTAACGGTGTTTCGTTTAATAGAGGCTGTTGTTGCGGTGTATCGAGCTTATTTAAGCCTGCTTCGGTTGTTGTTTACTTCCAGGTTTCAGATGTTTAACACTGTCCTTACGCGAACCTCTGCATTGTTTTGCTGAAATCTTGTGAAGGGCACTTGGGTCAAGCAGCCATTCTAGCATCTTGAAAGCCAGAATGGTTGACAGTGTTTTTATGGGCAGAGCTTTCCAACATTTGTCACATGTTCCATGGTCAGGATGGAGCAGGGAGCAGTAGGTGTGCATGCGTGCGTGCACGCATGCTTTAGGACCTAAACTTTCCTTTGGAGTCACGCTCAACAGCTGTCAGTTGTGACTCATTCTTATGTGTTGTGATGGAGTAAGCAGGCACTAACCACCCTCCACCTTCTTGTAAGTTGGTTGGTTAGTATGCATTTATTATGTCACTGTACACATGGCAACTGCCAGTGGAACTGATTGGGAATTTACAGTTTTGATCCTGGCTGTTGCTGCCTTGTTACGTTTGAAGCAGTGTGTGGTTGCTGCACCCACATGCACAGAGATTTCATCGCAGCCTCAGAAGGATGAAATTACTTTCAAGTCATTGATTACAGTATGCTTCATTGACCGCAACCGTTCCTTTTTTTCTCCCCTTTTGCAACGTGTGCAGCCCCATTCGGACTGGGGGCGGCAGCTGCGTCTGGCGCTGCAGGAGCTGGTGCAGCTGCTGCAGGACGACCGGGCCGTGTCGGCCTACGAGCTGCACAGCAGCGGCCTCATCCAGGCACTGCTCCGCCTGCTGGGCAAGAGCGTGAGTGTAATACCGCACCTCTTCTCCGCATTTGAGTTCTTGTTGAAACCAACTTTGTGGGTAAACAAGCAAGGTTTCTCTCTTACATGCGTATCTCGTAAGGACAGCGATTGTATGAATTGCGCAGCTGCACCCCTCTGAATGGTTTCACTACAGATTCCATGCCTGCACTGTTTGTAGAAAAAGCATCTTTAGGTTGTGTTATAGGAGCCAGTATGCTGAAGGGATGAGCGATAGAAATCACGGTGAACGTGAAAGTAGTAAACGTCTTTGCAACACTATAACGCATGAATTAGGCAGTATTTTTGAATGAAAATTCGTAGCTAGCTGCGCATTGACCTCAGGATCGCGAAAATGAAAAGATCAAAAATCCTATTTTTTTTTACCAATTTTCGACTGCAAAGAGCCGTCCGCAAAGAGCCCCTTGAAGTTTATCCTTTCATTCATCTTATTTATTGCCTTTTATGACTTTGTTTTTGGTCGGAGAACTGAGGCGTTGCGACTAGCAGGAGTTCCAACGATTTTTCCTTTTCACGTTGGTACGTAGTGATAGCAAGATGGTGGCGCTCTGTTGGTGAAAAGTTAAGGTATCTGCACCGGGCCCATCAGAAGCGCGATTCGCTTAATGTTTTTGACAACCACATACAGTCGGTGACCGAAATTTCGGACCCCTTATTCTTTTGGACATGCTAGATTATTCGGACTTTTTCACGGCACCACGACATGGCCTATGGAGCCAAAATGTAAGAGCGCCTGAAATTTCGAATGCACCTCTACTGACTGCTCGATTTTTCGGACCTCGTTTGCACTCACCGCCAATACCCAAGCCGCCATATAATGTGTTCAGTGGAACCTTAATTCAAACTGCAGGAGAGGCCGAAAACTTGATCAAACAAATTAAAATTCAAGAGATCTTCTTAACTTGCGATGCCGATATTCTGTGCGAGTTGGCACATTGCACCTGCGTGGTTTCGAATTTGTACTGTTCTTGATTGTCTTCCACTGCACGAACTTGAACAGTAGTCAGAGTTCATGGGCATATCGAATACAGAAAGAAGTAGCAGCGAAGTGTGTGAGAGGCTTACGGCTTCACGGAGTCAGTGAGCGCGGGAGGAAATGGTGGTGCATTTCAAAGCGAGGTTGGCGTACCCGCGGCAAGACGCACCGCAATGCTCACTTTTTTGTCGTAAAACCACAAACATCTGGGTTTCGATGAAAGTTTTCTCCATTATACGCAAGCCACCGCAGAACGCATATCGGCGGATACAATGCCAAGTTTGCCTGTAGTCGCTAGGCCTAATGACGAAGGCCAATGCCGACGGAGCGCTGGCTTTGGCTGTTTCTCAGTTCTTATTTTTTCACCATCTTCGCGTTCTCCTTCCAGGCCCATCGTACTGTGGGCGCAGCGCAGTTCCCGCAGCGGTGTGTTCGCTTTCCCGTTTAGACTTTGTCCCGACCCATGAGTTCGGTGACATGCCGAGGGCAGCACAGCCAGGCTGAGCCCGTGAAAGCAGTCTCCGCCCGTCGTCTGTGCACTTGTCGCGCGGCGAAATTTAACCATGAGGAGCTTTTGAATTTGTGCACTGCAACTGACCCTTTCCTCTGGCATATTGGATTGGTAATAAGTTCGCGATTGAAATTTGATTTTCCGGAGTGCCTGATTTTTCGGTCGTTTTCGCGGTCCCTAGAGAGTCCGAAAAAGCGGTCGTCGGCTGTATAGTTTTTTTTTTTTTTTTTCAAAATTTGGCCTGCATACTTCCATCTTAAATTTTTTTGCTGTGATGCTGATTTTATTTGCCTCATCCGCCCTTATGCCCTGTACGCTGACAGACATGGATGCATGTCAAGTGTAAACAGCAGGCACAATGGGAGGGATTTTGTAGACCGCGTATTCAAGCTTGCATTCATCCTAGGGGGACTAGGGTGCTGCTGTCGTGCATGTCCCAGTGCACCCCTGGCTTGCGCAGTGTGTCTCTTCACCCGCGAGCATGTCATCCAGGTGTGTCTGTGTAGACTGTCTGGTGTCGCTCTTGCGGAAGAGAAAACCATTTGTTGCTGCGGCTGTTGTTGCCAATGCACTGGTCACTTCCGCGAGTCGGTGCTTGCCTCTTTGCTTAGCACCTTAGTATGGTGACCAACACTGTGCGACCTGTGCTGCTCCCGTATGGGCGTCCACTCTGCGGTACCAGCGGCTTGAGTTTGGCCATGAATTGTGATGCTTTTACTTGCAGGTAATCGACAGAACGCAGAAGCATTGATCAGCTGAGGAGAGTTGTGTGCATGAACGAGCCTGAGTGCACCTTTGTTAGAGTTGCCATCCGGGTTCTTTGCTTTTCTGGGGAATTTAGTGCGAATCAAATTTTCAGGTTTCTCAGTGAAGTCGTAAATATCGTGCAAGTCCGAATTGTTATAGTTCGAAAAATCAGTCTACTGTTATTGGCTTTGCCGACATTAGTTTTGTTGCGTTGCATTGAACCTTGGCAGATACTGAGGGACACCAATGTGTTCTGCCTCGCCTTGCAGGGTCTGGAGGGCAGCAATGGCCACATGGCATGGAGGGCCAACCGCCTGCTCAAGGACCGAGTGCACATTTTCAAAAATTGCTTCCACGACAAGCCCTACGGCAACGAGTAAGTGTCGTCGTGCCTGTCTCTGTTTACACGGCATTTTTTTGCTGTTGCTGTTGCATTGCCTCATAATGCACTATCAAAAAAAGTAACGGTAATCATAAGGCTAGTGAAATCTTCCTGCACACTTCTTGCTTTTGACGCACTGTGATCGTCAAGCTGCCATATTCTGCATTTCACAGCTACTTACCTTAAGGGGGGACACTGGTTCTGAGGCTGTTTGTGTTGTTTTTTGGCCAATTTTAATAAAAATGTACAGCCTGACAAATTTTTAATGCTGATCTCAAATATGCAATTGGTTTTCTTGTAGGCCAGTTAGTTTTCAAGATAATTAATAATCAACTTCCATTGTTTGAGGCCTAAATGGTAAAACAATGAGTTGGTAAAAACTGAATTTTAAGGAATAGTTACATAGCTAGAAGAGTAAAGAATGAAGTGTTGGGAGCAGTTTTTTGATATGTTAATTATTACTCATTTTACAGCATTATGAATTTCAGTATACAAAGTGTGTGCGTCAGGTGGAAGTAAACTAATCAAAATAATTAAATTTTGAACCCAAAAACAAAAAATCTGCTCTCAACACTTCACAGAGCATACATTCAGCTTCCTATTGCAAAAAGAATTTCGGCTCTACATGCTTCGGGTGCAAAGATATTGAGGCCACAAAACTGCTAGTAGTCAACAAATTATGTTTTGAGAAAAGTGCAAAAAACAGAGAACAATTTAACCAATATTTACAAGTGCAACACACATATTTACAACACAGAATGGCTAGAAGCCCCCAGGGATGTAGTCCCTTTGCTTTCCATTGTCCAAGTGCCGCTTCTTGAAAGCACCTTGGACATTTTCAGCCGCAGCATGTTTCCGGGCAGACTTGTGTTCCCGACGCTCATCTTTTTCCGTCATCCTTTTACTGGCTTTTGCACTAGTATTGAGACCAAGTTCTCTCAAAATTATTTTAGATGTTCTCTCGCTGCCTGCATTGAAGCGCATTACTGCCTCGGCCACGGCAGCTTGTACAGTGTACAAAGATGCGTGGCGCTCCTTGGGTGCCAGGGCCCATATCAGAGAGTGCAGACTCTCGTTGCTATTCTGCGTCTTGCCCCTGTGGCAGCGCTCAAGGAGCTTCCTTTCTGATAACCGCTCGTAAATGGGAAGCAATGCCTTGCACACATGAGGTGGAAGGTTGTGGCGGTGCTTTGGTGCAGGCTCCCCTCGCGATGCCGCCGCATTGTGCTGGCACCAGGAGTTTGGCCCTGATGGGCACAAACTGTGATCTGACGTCTCATCATTAGAGGTAATATGACGGTATGTCGCCATCACAGCTTTGTGCATTGAGTCCACGTCCCCTTTATGAGACTTGAGTGCCCAAGCATAATAGGAGCTCAACTTGGTGATCATGCTTCCGGTTAGTTTACCCTTGCCTCCAAGGTTTTCTGTCCCTTTCTGCTTGGCAATCAAATTTCGCAGGGCTGTCCCCATGCGCTTCTTGACGTGATTTATGCAGTCCTCCTTTTCCACTTTGACGTAGCCATATACATCTGCTTCTTGCAGTGCAAGGAAAGCACGGCTGTCGCCATCTGACAGCATAGTGGTGTAGCGAAGGCCATTCTTTTTGAGAGACCTCTCGAAAAGTATAAGGGCTGCTTCGACCTCCATTTCCCCCGCTTTTTTTTCTGTGTTTTTTTGGCAGAGGTGGTCAGCCCTCCAGGCTTGGTAGGATGGCTCATCAGGTTTCGGGCCTCGTTCGCAGCCGGCACAAAAATTGCAGAGCACAACATAGTCGAGCACAAGTCCGGTGAACAGTTCTATGACTGTGCCCACACCTATGTGAGATGTGTGGCCCCGTGTCATCCATGTGCCGTCATAAGAAACAGCGATGTTGCCGGGGTTTCCGATCCGCAATTCACTGTAAAACTCCCGAACCGATCGCGCACAGTCAGCGGTCATTTCTTGGGCTGCTCGAGTTGCAGCGGGCGTCAACTTTTTTTTAATGTAATCTTGCCATGTTTTCGTATGAAGGCCGCGATGAGAAATATTCATTGTTGAAAAAATATCGTTCAGGGCCGTTTGCTGGTTTCCAGTGCTCTGCATTGCACGGGCAGCAAGCACATTCACTACGAAGGGGTTCACCTTCCTATCGGCACAGGCCCGCGGTGAGCTCCAAGAAGAGGAAGTGTCCCCGCAGTTCACGCACTTGAGAACAAGTTTAACGGCGAGCCCATATTCCCGCTCACCTTTTTCGACGCTAATATCACCGCCGCACGTACTGCACTTAGCGAGCCTTAGCAGATCGTTTAGCGACGCCAGGCTAACGATCGTGAAGCACGCCTCATCAAGCGGACGGTCCGCCGCGCTGCTGTCATCGCGAAAACAGTCCGACTTCCGCTTCGTTGCTGGAGTTGACGCGAGTTCTCCGAGTTTTTTCTTGGTTCTGATGACGTCTCGCTGCACATCTGAGGGCCGCAGCATCACAGTATCGTGGCGTATGCGGCCGCTGGCAGTAGCTGTCTCTCGGGCCGAGGAACGCGTTAGGCCTACTTCGACCTCGGTACTGTCGTCGACTCGATCGTTCGGCGCATAACTTCCGTCGTTCTCAGCACAGACAGCTGGAGCAGGGGGTCTCTTGAGGTTATTAATCAAGGACTTCTTCCTCTTCTTGCCAAACTTCTGCCGCGAATGAAACTTGCGCGCTGATCCAGGCATCGCAGTGCGTTCTCGCCTCGGCTCGATACAAAGAAAGCGGCGCGTCTCCCCGCGGCTTGGCCGCGCAGAGCAGACGATGCCAGCCAGCTCCACCAATCGGAAGGCGACCTGCTGTCACGTGCGCCCAGGCAGCCAATAGGCTCGCGAAAGGCACCTTTTCTTTTTTGTTATTTGCTAGGCAACCAATGGACGAAAGGAAGCAGCAGTGGCGGGAAATTGAAGACGAAAGACGGCTCTTTCAAACGAGACCAAGATGGCTGCGGTGCCGCGCATGAAACGAGAGCTATGCGGCGCGGAACACAGCTGTTTCGGAGCCGATTTCAGCGCAAATTCGGGCGACGTAGATTATGTAAATTTATATTATGACTAAAATACTGATCTTAGAGGTGAAAAACTTGGCAGATAGGTAGATAGATAGCCGCCGATTTCGAAAATACCGGTTTCGAAAATTTGACTTTTTCGCGAATTTTTGGCCCGAAAGACCCGTGTCCCCCCTTAAGCACCACCTAAGTGTGTGGTGAGTGAGGTCATGCTTTTTGAAAACCCATGGGTCAGTCATCCACTCATGCCAGTGTGTGGCTGTTTGGAGTTACGCCCATGGAAGATAAAGCCATTGGCTGTGAGTCGCCTCTGTGGCGGTGCCGTTTTGGCAACGTTGCGCTTGGTGGCTGCCAATGCGTTGGTCGCTTCAGGGTTCGCACTTTGGCATAGTCACTGTTGCCTTGGTGTCCTAGTGTAGTGACTGACACGTTCTCATCTCACTCTGTCATTCATGTCGTGGGCAAAGTGCACATGGCACAGTGAAGTTATTGGCACGTGTTCTATGGGATACACGGAATCTCTTTCCATCTTTGCATTAAACCTTGGGGCTGCCTAGTCTGTTTGGCATAGTCATGCTGGGTTTTCCCTTTATCTTGACATCGGCTTTTGTGGTGACAAGCGTCACAATTTGAAAACTATGATGAGCCACTCTAGAGCTGCTGTAAAGGTCTACCTAAGAGATGGTGTAGCCGCCAAAAATAAATATTGTATAGTCATGTTACATCTAGAGGAAAATAGTGGTGGGTTTGAGATGAGTGCATTGAGTGTCGAGTGTACAAAGTGAGCCGTTCTGGGTGTGGTGGCCGTGGCAATATAAGGTGCCAGCGCGAAATGTGCAAACGAAGGCTGGACTCTTGTCACATGTGGTCTGTATAGCATTGCCCATTTCTCTTTGCCTGGTGCAGGAGCCGTTCCCCGTTTGTGACACTACTGCGAAAGCTAGTCATGGTGCTGGAGTCGATAGAGAAACTGCCCGTGTATCTGTATGACACGCCCGGTTCTGGCTACGGCCTCCAGGTGAGGACTGTGAGTCTAAACACACTGGCATTCAAACTTTGGCTGCCATTGCCATAAACTTGGGCTATATTATGTTCTTGTTGCTTGCAGAAACATAAACTTCTTATGGATCTTTGTTCTCATCATTATACACCCTATAAACCTGTGTAAGGGCTGCACTTTTTAAAAAAATTCGGTGTGAATTTTGAAGGCGCGGCCCATACACAAATTTGAAAAAAAAAAAAAGTATAGCTTTTTTTTCTCGGTTATCTATTCCAAAACGGGAGGTTCGTCCCATACACGGGTGCAGCCTTTACACTAGATTATACTGTAGGCAGCTCATTTTCAAAGGCACTGTATTGTTTTATATGCCTTGAGGACTTTGCTAGCGTGCTTCACACACTGGCTCAGTAATAACAAGTTGATTTAGTCAAAAACAATGAGTGCGGTAAGCACGCCAAGCTGGCGAGTTACAAATCGTACGTAGGACGAGGTGACAACACGCGAGTAGCCACTCTCGTCAAAAGGAATATAACGGTGTTGCAGCATGATACCGGGACTACAAATCTGGACCATATTCTGATTGAGATAATCTCGCAAAAGAGGAAACTCAATAGTCTGTTCATTCTAAATGTGTATAGCCCGCCACGCCAAAAAAGTCCTTGCGGCTTCGATGAGCTCTTCGCGAAAGCGCGCGTGATCTCGAAGGGAGGGCCCCTTTTGATAGTCGGGGACTTTAACGCGCATCACCCGGCATGGGGGTATAAGTACACGCAGGTAAAGGGACGCGAACTATGGACTAGTATTCAGCAGAATGGCCTAGTGCTTCTGACGGATCCCCTAAGACCTACCCGTCAGGGCAACAGTGTTTCGACAGACACGTCCCCGGACTTAACTCTAACCGGAGGCCGCATCTCTGCCACCTGGTGCAACACGGACGAAAACTTGGGTAGCGATCATAAAATTATCGAAATTGTAGTCGATAGCAGACCACCTGTTGCCTGCACCAAGAAGGTGGCTTCGGTGAACTGGGAGGCTTTCCGAAATGGCCGCACGGGGCAGGAGGAAGGCATAAGCAACATTGATGACTGGAGTAAAAATGTCCTTCAGTCGGTCCGCGAGGCAACCGAGGAGGTAGAGGTTGACGAAGAAGTCCAGGGAGTAGATCGTCACATGGTCCGTCTCTGGCGCAAGAAGAAGGACCTTGAAACGCGGATTGCGGACAAGAGGGGGAACAGGAACTTGCGAAGACAATTGGCCTTGCTTAACAAGGAAATCGAAGAGTACGCGCTCGTTTTAACAAGGCAAAACTGGAACAACATTTGCGACCAACTGGACCGAAACATCGGGAAGGCAGGTACGTGGCACTTGCTTCGGCATCTTCTAGATCCGGACAAGTCCAAACTGGAGGCCAGGCAACAACTTCACCGGCTAGTACATACATTTGACGGGACCACGGATACGCTGATATCCCAAGTCCGGGACCGGTACTTGAGCTGCGCGACGGGTACAGCTGAACCGCTACCAGATTACGGGGGGCAGGAAAACCCGGACTTAGATAAACCGATAACGGTTGCCGAAGTCCGGGCAGAAATAAACAGATTGAGGACCAGGACTGCCGTGGGTCCGGACAAGGTCAGCAACCGAATTCTAAGAAATTTGGACGACACGTCGATCCGACATCTCGCTGCCTTTATGCAGGAGTGTTGGGAAGCCGGTCGACTGCCGACAGCATGGAAGGACGCGAACCTTGTGTTCCTCCCGAAGCCGGGAAAACAGCCGGGTTTCGAGCACCTGCGTCCCATTTCGCTCACGTCGTGCGTGGGCAAACTGATGGAACATGTGATTCAGACCCGGCTGAACCGATTTTTTGAGGACAAGTGTTTATATCCAAATACCATGATTGGATTTAGACCGCATTGGTCGGCATGTGATGTCATGCTGCAGCTAAAAGAACAGATAATAGAAAATCCAACGCTAGACACCAGGGTGATCGTTGGTCTAGACGTGTCGAAAGCTTTCGACAACGTAAAGCACTCGGCCATTCTGGAGGGTCTGGCTGCGTTAGACGTGGGTGTTCGTACCTACAACTACATACGCGATTTCCTTACAAACAGAACGGCATCTATAAGCATGGGGGGTAACACACTGACGGGTATTCAACTGGGCAACAAGGGCACACCGCAGGGATCGGTGTTGTCCCCGACCCTGTTTAATATCGCCATGCTTGGCCTCCCCGCACAACTGGACAAAATTCCGGGGCTGAACCATACGTTGTACGCAGATGACCTGACTCTGTGGATGTGCAGGGGCAGTGATAGCCAAATTGAACTGACGCTTCAAAGAGCTATAGATGTAACAGAAAAATACTTAGAACCAATCGGTCTCAGGTGCTCGGCCGAGAAATCGGAAGCGCTATTTCTCGCGCCCATGCGGTCGCCACAGCGTCGGCGCATAAAGCAGGACGGACCGTATAACGCGGGAATCACACTCAGGGTCAACGGTAATGTAATTCCAGCGGTGGAAAGCATTAGGGTTCTAGGATTACGAATTCAGGCGAACGGCAGGAACTCGGAAACGATTCAGAGACTAGAGGCTAGCACCAGTCAAACTTGCCGACTCCTAAAACGAATCGCTAACAAACATGCGGGTATGAAAGAAGCTAACCTCCTTAGGCTAGTGCAATCTTTTATAATCAGCAGGATAGTCTACGTGGCACCTTATTTGCGGCTTTACCAGGCGGAAAAGGACAAACTGGATGTTTTAATCCGTAAAGGGATAAAAACAGCACTAGGTTTACCACCCTGTGCGCCAACAAAAAAGATTTTGAGTCTAGGGGTTTCGAATACCCTCGAAGAGCTCATTGAGGCTGCAAGGACCTCGCAGTATCAGAGACTTTTACGCAGTCGTACTGGTCGCAGCATTCTGGAGAAGCTGGGGCACGAGCCTCGAGCGTGCTCGAGACGTACGGACCTGGTTCCTAGACAGGTTAGGGACAAATTAAAGATACCCCCACTCCCCAAAAACATGCATCCCATCTACCATGAGAGCCGGAGGAAGGAAAGAGCAGTAGCGTTGCAAGCCCGCTTTCAGGGCAGACAGGATGTCTTGTATACGGATGCCGCACAATGCACAAACAGTTCGGGGCACATTTCGGTAGCCACTAGGGAAAACGGAGGCCCGGTAGCGTGCTGCAGCACCAGACACTCGACAGTAACGGAGGCGGAAGAGTTGGCCATTGCGCTGGCTCTAACTCAACAACAGGTTAAAATTATCGTGAGTGACTCAAAATCAGCAATTAGAAACTTTGACGCGGGCTGCATTTCAGCTACAGCAGCACGAGTGTTGGCCGGCAGTCCACCACCGGCAGAACTGGTAGCGCTCATCTGGACACCCGCGCACCAAGGGTTGAGGGGAAACGAGAAAGCGCACGCACTGGCCCGAGGATTAGCTACTTTCCGGGATCCCAGTGGCGTCTTGTGCACAACCCCTTCCCCCTCGCGCGATGAGGAGCTCCTACAGTTCGAAGACGACCTTAACACGTATCAGGAAATCCTAAACCATTACAAATTAGGCCGAGCGGTACTTCCAAAAGCAAGTAATCAGCTAACCAAAAACGAAGAGGTTGCGTGGCGCAAGCTCCAAACCGGAGTATTCCCTAACCCTCAGCTTTATAGCAAGTGGCACCCTGAGATTTTCAGCCCCAGGTGCAAACGTTGCGACGGCATAGCGGACATGATCCATATGGTATGGACATGTCCGAGCTTTGGACAACTTGACCGAACAGATGAGTCCTGGGAGGCACTGCTTCACAACGAGGACGAAACTAAACAACGTGAAGTCATCCGTCTCGCCCTTGCCGCTGCTGAGATCCAAGAGATCCCGGTCGACGGCTGAGGGGGAGGACATGGCTGGGACCGAGCGGCGCCTCGGATACCCATCATCCTTTTGACGGGTGCTAATAAATGTTATTTCTCTCTCTCTCTCTCGGCTTCTTGTTCAGTATGCAAACATCAGTTCTTTATTCTGTTTTTATTTGGAATGGGCAGCAGGGCTAACCTTTACGTGATTTGTTTGTTTGGTCTGAGATTGAAGGATCATGTTCCAGAATTCCAGCTTCACGACCTTTGCTTCGACCGCTTTAGGTGCTGACGCGGAGGCTTCGGTTCCGTCTGGAGCGTGCACCAGCCGAGACATCGCTGATCGACCGCACGGGACGGGGCTTGAAAATGGAACCCCTTACTACTGTCGGCCAACTCGAGAAATACCTGGTCAAAATGGTGAGTGGTGCAGAATCTTTCAATTTGGCTGCGGTATTGTCGCTGGGAGCATCGTCGCTACTGTGCTATGGCTACAGACAGGAAGTAGTGGTGAATAAAGTGCTTATGTAGTTGCGCTGTTGTTTTTGTCTGCCCAAATATTGCTGCATCAGGCAGGCTGCTAAGGCTTGTCCTATGACAGTGCTTTCTTGTGTCAATAGAGTTGGGGGAAAATGACTCATTCGTGCTGTAGCCATTTTTTATTCTGTTGTACCATTTATCTTTTTTACGCTGCTAGGTACAAAATGTTTATGCAGAGAATTTTGTGGTTTTGGTTCGAAAATAATTGAGGTGATGACTTGGGCGTGGACCGTCAATGGGCGGGCCTGTCAGGTTAGTTGAAATACAGTGACGAACCAGAGAGAGAAAGGGCAGACAAAAAATAGAGCACGCACACTCTCTCTCAGACAGAGACAGACAGACATAACGCCACAACTGATATTACTGGGAACAAGTGCATGCATTTGAGCTAGCATAGAAAACTGGGACGATAAAAAGGCGGGAAAGGTAACCAACTCTGGCACAAATTTAGTAACACAGCCCTGACAGGAACGCTATTTCCTTGTAAGATGAACAGATAGAAAGAAGGCAAGCTTACTCATGTCCCATCAATTTTTGTTTTTTGTGGTCATCTCGGCCTCTCTAACTTGAAATAGTCGTTGATTGTCTGGCTAGACCGCAGTGATGGCCTTCAGCAGCAACTGTGGTCACATTTTCTTCCATGTTTGTATTGAACCAGGTGGCGAAGCAGTGGTATGACTACGACCGCTCCACTTTCAACTTTGTCAAGCGCCTCAAGGAACCCGGAGCGCGCTTTGTGTTCAGCCACGTGCGGGACTTTGATGAGAATGGTCTCATCTACTGGATTGGAACCAATGGAAGGTGAGTAACACTGTGCATGCCATGGTTGCCGTCTAGCATAATTCTGTGGTGTGACCGCCATATTGGCCCAGCTTTAGAACATTATGTGTGTGGAAGACTGGAGTGGAAGACTGGAATGCACTAGCATGTGTGTGGTGTGCGCATGCATTTCTGCCTCCCGTTTTGAAGTTACGCACACCTGTCTGGTGTGAAGGGTGCTGTTAAAGAGGGAATGGGTGGGGTGACATTCCTGCCTCTTCTTCCTGTGTGCAGGACTTCGTCGGAGTGGGTGAACCCTGCCCAGGTGGGTCTGGTGGTGGTCTCCTCGTCGGAGGGTCGCAACCTGCCCTATGGCCATCTGGAGGACATCCTCAGCCGGGACACCTCAGCCCTCAACTGCCACACCAATGATGACAAGTAGGGTCCCTCCCTGTGATTGCTGGCTTGCGGTGGAAAGGATTGGGAAGAGCCCCTATGTCGCCAAGCCATCGACACACACATTCCTATGTGCAAGCTACAGCATGCAGAGGCAGTGTGCTATTAAGAAGAGCACTCAGAAGTTGCTGAAATAATTAACAATTTGACGAATGGTACTTTTCCCAAAGTTCAGGATAGTAAGCTGTGGAAATGGCTAGGTCAGAAGTATGATGAAAACAATGAAACAGGATAACTGGAACTCCTCACGTGCATTGTGAAGGCAAAACATTGTTGCCTGTTTAGGAATTACATATGCCAGAAAAGGTCTCATACATGTCTCTGTCAGGCCTTCAGACAGATTTCTAACCGTGCTGCATCTTGCAAGCCCTTAAGTGTGGTAGACAGACATGCAATGCTTATTGGGAGGCATCAAATGACGGAACTATCCTCCCAACTACTGCGGTTGGCAGTCTTGTACTGTCATTTATTTGTTCCCCCTCCACCCCCATGTTGTAGCAGGTCTGCCACTGGGGGGGGTGGGCATACATGTTTGGTGTTGTAGGCTTGTTTGAGGCAGTTTTGCCAAGCTTTGTGGATGTGCAACAGTTTTCGTTGGAACTAGTCATCACTGACTGACTTGTGGCAGTGTACTGAAGCTGCGCTTTTCCCTCTCTCTCTGCAGACGTGCCTGGTTCTCGATAGACCTGGGTGTCTGGATCATCCCCAACTGTTACACCCTCAGGCATGCCAGGGGCTATGGCAGGCAAGTGCGCTTTTCTCATTCAGTCTGCTTTGCAGTAATTGCTGTGAGAACTCCTTTGCAGAAGCCTCCCTTGAGACCACTTTGGTGAATACTGTGAAACATCTTTTAGAGCCACCTTAGTATTGCTCTGTGCGCTTCTGTTGGAGATGCTTCGACATTCCCTGTGCGACATCGGGATGCCTTCGAGACTTCTTCTGGGTGATCATCGTGCGCAAACTTGCCTGCATTCAGTGTAACTGCTACGATAGCATGACAGCTGTGATGTGTTGTGCTGCGTTCACATGACAGTGTGGCCGAGGGCTGTGCTACAAACCAAGCACGGAAGTTTTAGCATGGACCTTCATGTCTGCAAATGGCTTGGTTGAATAACCTGGGGCCAAATTGCATAACGAAGAACTCGCAGACCTCTCAAAAAGTGGTTCATTAGCCCTGCTGCTATTGGTCGGCGTGCCCTGGTGGACATGTCGACTAATAGGAGCGGGGCTTTGTGGCAGTTATGGGACTGTTTTGAAATTGTGACCGTTCTGTAACTCGGCCCCCACTTTCCAGTGACTGTCATTTTACGGTGGGGTTTAGTCTTCAATCATTGCTGACGCCAAGCTTCTTCGAAAATCATATTTGCAGTTAATGATAAGGGCTTTCTCTATTTAGCGTGAGGTTCTGGAAAAAAAAAAAAAGGCTGAAGTACTGCAGTCTTCAGTTGCTTCCAGGCCATGCCATTTTGTGGCAATGTAGAAGAAAAAAAAGTATTCTGAAATGGTGCTCTGTAGTGCTAACCACCATGCCCCAGAGTTAAACCCCAACTGGCTGCTTCTGCAGTGCACTTGTTCTGACCCACTGATGTGTGCTGTAAGCTGGCTGCCGGGCATGACGTTGACCTCAGTTTCCCCTTCACTTCTTTTGGGTGCAGGTCGGCACTGCGCAACTGGCTGTTCCAGGTGTCCAAGGACGGCTCAACGTGGACCACCCTGTGGAGCCACACAGACGACTGCTCGCTCAACGAGCCCGGCTCAACAGCCTCGTGGGCCCTGCCTGGCACAGCCGAAGAGAGCCAAGGCTGGCGCCACGTGCGAATCCAGCAGACAGGCAAGAACGCCTCGGGACAGACTCACTACCTGTCCCTGTCGGGATTTGAGATCTACGGCACCGTGACGGGTATCTGCGACGACCTGGGTCGGGCTGCTAAGGAGGCTGAGGCCAATGTGCGTCGGCAGCGCCGACAGATCAAGCAGATGCTCAAGCTGATGGGCAGCGGGGCTCGGGTGGTGCGCGGCCCTGACTGGAAGTGGCGCGACCAGGACGGCAACCCCGCCGGCGAGGGCACTGTCACTGGGGAGCTCCACAACGGTACGGCAGGGAGCAGTTTACCTCCCTTTACCTCTTTGGCACAACTTGCTTACTCCTTGTGAATCATGGTGCCGCATTCTTTTAGCGAGATTAACTTGAATTTTACGTCTTATTTAGGTAGTATCACTGAAATCAAAGATGCGAATTTCGTTGCATGGAAAAACGCTTGATAAGTTTAATGCGCTAATGTTGCTGTCAGATAAATAGGTGAAGACATCGTTGCATTACAAGGACAGAGTTGAAGGGGTCATGCATAGCAAAGTCGAGGACACTTTTGGGGCGAAGTGTACACATGTGGTTAACTCAGATGTCAACTCTCAGTGGTCCTTTTCGGCTCGTTGCTTTTTTGTGCACCCGGGTAAAAACTCGTGACCATGCACATGATTGCACGAGCACCTGGTGTGTCCTTTAGCACCAAAGTGTTTTTAAATGGAGCGGATACCTCGCATATCTTTAGGAAGATTAGATGTGCTTCGTAGTGTTTCACTGAATCAGTTCTGACATCCAGAACAAAGTGTAAAATTGATCAGCTACAAAGACGGGTGATGGAATGCAGCACTGATGAGCAGCACGGCAGTGTGGTCTGCCCATGAGTCAAGTCATCCGGGCATGCCTGCATGTGTGTCTGGAGTTACGCTCATGGAATATAATGCTGCCGGCTGAATTGTCTGGGGACTGCGCCGTTTTGGTGGCATCTCCATGATGATTGCCGTCATGCTGGTCACCTCTGAGAGTTGGTGCTTGGTGCTTATGCTAAGTTCCTTAGTTTGGTGGCCCACACTTTCGTTCTCATTGATGTCCTTCTCGCTGTCTGTGGTCCTGGAGCACTAGTTGTTTGCAGAGTTAGTTCTGTAAGAAGGAACACCTATGTTATGCACTTGGAATGTTATGCATGGAGCATGTGTGGAACGTTACAACAGTACAACAAAGCCTGTCCGTTCTTGAGGCTTACGTAGTTGAGTTCTATAGCTAGGATCTAAGCATTGAGCATGTTCAGTCTTCCGTCGATTAGTCAGTTTTCCAGATTGAAAGATTCTATAGTTTCCTGTAGGCTCTCACAATCGGCTGAAAAGTTAACGGCAAGAAAGCTTCAGCTATAGAGCTTGTTGTGAACCTCATCTCGATTAATTTGTTATGCTTTGGTAGTTATTGTTTCCTTGTGAACAGCTACAATGTAAATAAAATGTTTCATTAAAATTAAACAGCTATCTGTACCGATATTTGAAATCGTTCAGAAATATTTGGTTGACTCGCAGCCACTTTTTATTATTCGGTTTTCCGCCAAACGTGTTGTTTTCGAACACCCCTTATTAAAATTTGTTTGCTTTCATTGAAAAATGACAGCTTTTATCCTTGGAGTTGAAAAGGGCGCCAGTAGTAGCAGGGTTAAAGAGCAGTTGTGGACTGTGAACGTGCAGGCTGGATCGATGTCACCTGGGATCATGGAGGCTCCAACTCGTACCGCATGGGTGCCGAGGGCAAGTACGACCTGCGGCTGGCCCCTGGCTACGACCCAGAGACTGCCGCAGCCTCGCGGGCATCTTCGGCTTCAAGCAGGCCAGCCAAGACTGTTACCACAGACAGTGCGGCTGCCCGCGGGAGCCTGCCCGCCGCAGGGTGCTGTCTTACCAGCCGCAAGAGTTCGTCCGCGTCAAGTCTGGTGCCGGACTCGTCCGCGGCTCCCCAGCCGATGGAGCAGCAGACAGCTGTGTCTGCCGAGAACCTTACCACTGTCAAGGTGCGTTGCAGTGGTATCCAGTTCAAAGAGTGAATTCGCCCGATTCTGAACCGAGCAATCACTGCAAATGCTTTATGAAGCAATTTCTTGAAGGAGATGAGGTGATGTGAGAGCAGACGTGGATAATTTTGGGGATCTCAAGTGCTTAGTAAAAGAAAGGGGAAAAAAATTTGCAGATGATTGCAGTTGTCGGTACTGCGAAATCTGAGCCCACTCTTCAGCCTTGGCAGCTACTACCCTACCTTCCATTCCTCTGCTCTTGCTGTGGCAGGTGGTGTTTCGCTCTGCTACTACTGCCAACTCGCCACTTGTCACACGCCGCCTGTGGGGTTGCGACTATGACGCGGAATGCAGAAACTGATGTCTAAGAGCTGCAATCTAAAAATAACAGACGTTAGCTCCATAAAAGATGCTGGATTTCACCTAATGAAGTGCATGATTTGGGTCATCATAGCCTGAGGTAATGAACTGTGCCTTGTGCTAGGAGCACTCCACACGTGTTATTCTACTCGAGTAGATTTTATTTATTTTAATCCCCTCGTTTATTTTGCTCAGCTGTTTTCTGTCACAAGCAGCTTTGTTTTGCAGTCAAGTATGGAAATCGAAAAAATATGCTAGCTTGTTTTTCATAAGCACGTTTTTAGCGAGTGACGTGCTGCAGCTTGAAGCTAGACTTGCCTGTTTCATTGTGCAGGCGGCCGCAGAAGCCATGGCCGAAAACATGTTGATCCGAGCACGTGCCGAAGCCGCACTGGCTACGACAGGCTCCGAGCAAGACCTTCCTGAACTGCCTCTTGTACCGGCCACCGCGAGCCAGCCAAGAGTGCTCCAGGCACCACTGAACAGCCTGTCACCAACTATGGAAGACCCAGAGACAGAAGACTCAACCACTCAACCACCTGCATCAACTGCCGCTGTAACATCGACTGCGACATCAACTGGCCACGGGTGCGTGTCTACTTGGAGTGCCAAAAGTTGGCGCTGTGTTGCCTGTGGGTGCTGTGTTGCCTGCGGGCGCTGTCTGTATTGCCTGCGGCCGCTGTCTGTGTTGCCTGTGGATGCCGTGTTGCCCGAGGGCCAGTGCGGCCTGCGGGCTAGTGCTTCAGTATCAAGATGGTCATGCAGTGAAGACTTGCACTGCAGGGAAGCAGAAGCACACTCAATGTAAAAAAATAGTGCCAGGTGGGCAGTGTGCCTGGTGCCGAGTACTGACTGCTCAGGCTTTTTTATTTTTTTGCCACTGAAAACTGAATGCTGATATCCCTAGTGTCCAAAGTTGAGTTTGGTAGCCATTCTCTGGTGGAAATAGTTCCCTTATTTTTTTTGGTATGGAAGCTGAGGTCTCTCAATAGGCATATAGCATTCAATTCCCAACTGGCCCCAAAATTAGCTCTCTAATAAAATACAGTGGAAGCTTCATTCGTACGATGATGTGAATTTTACAATGCATTAGCACGGGCCCTGGAATGCATTGAAAGTCTAATTGTAGGGTGCAAACTTTCACATGCCTCTCCTTGTATGACTACCAGCTGGAGCTGTCTGAAAGGAAAGAGGCTGGTGGAACATTTTGTTGAAACATGTCACTTAGGATGTTTTGAAATAGTCGTTTGGGCATGAAGAGCACATGACTGCCTGCAATAGGTTTTCATGATGACATGTGACTTACTAGTGTTGGTTTGAGGCTGTTCTTGCCAGGCCTGTTCTTCACACACTGCACTGATGAAGGTGACTGAAATTGTGTGTTCATTTGGATGTGAAGTCATTGTGTTAGCCGTAACTGGTAACAAGATTAGGCCTTTTATGATACGCAGTGGCTAGTTCCAAAGCATCTTCTGCTCCAGCTTCAGTGTGGAGTGCGTTGGGTGCCTTGATGCCAGCGGCCCTTGCATCGAGCACATTAGGCCTAGCACCTAACCATGCTACGAGTTTGCTGTCACCCGGCATGTTGGCAGTGGCATATCATGGGAGGAAGCACCCCAGGCATGGGTGCACCTTGGTCCCACTTTTTTCTTTATGGTGCGAATGCCAAGTATAGGCCGTGCTGTGCTGGTGGCTTAGTGATGCCGGTTCTAGGTGGAGTCTGAACAGCGCGGAACACCGCCAGCATGCTCGTGCCGTGTGTTACAGCATCGAATATTCGGAGTAACCATATTCTTGACTCGTCTAACTCATCGATTTCGCGCAGTGATGGGAGTGCATGCGTCGCACCGGTTGGGACGCCGAAAAGCCTGGCATCACAATGTCGGGGCAAATTTTCGCAGGGTGGAAACAAGCATCTAACACAGGAGGAAAGCACTATGCCTTTTGACACTGAGAGTAGAGGGCATGTTCTTTATGTCAAGGCATCCATTGTGAGAGTTTTCTCAATTATGACTATTTCACGTCTCCTGAAAATTGCACAAATGGGGTTCCACTGTATAGAATCCAACCAGCCTGTGCTTTTGAGAAGGCACTTGATCTCACTTTCTCTGATATGGAAATCTGCGTGCGGTTCTGGCATAGCCTGTGCATAGCTAAACAGAAGAAAGCCATGGTACTTCCCAGCTGGAACGCAAATCCATAATTACGTGGCAGCATTATCTTTGCCATGATAGGATGATGTTCAGCTGCTGAGATTGTTGGGGAAGGGAGCTAAAATTAAGTCATGCCTGAAAGGGGAAGCTCAACTGTTCCCGATT
This sequence comes from Amblyomma americanum, assembly GCA_030143305.2. Lineage (NCBI taxonomy): Eukaryota > Metazoa > Arthropoda > Arachnida > Ixodida > Ixodidae > Amblyomma > Amblyomma americanum. The sequence goes on from JARKHS020003020.1 coordinate 20,082, forward strand.
CTTCTTTGGACCAGCCTGAAGACATCGGGCAGCCGCCACCGGGACCACACGCGTGGCGCCGCTCCATCAGCTGGAGGTGCTGGCGGAGGGTCGGAGGCCAGCCGTACAGGCTCCTCCTCCAACAGCATGAGTGTCTCTGTACCCAACCTGTCCCTGACACTGGGCCACACGAACGAGTCCGTGGCCGGCCTGCTCGAGACTTTCGCAGCAGTGCGGCGCGCAGGCAGCAGCAGCAACGCGGGTGGGGGCGGTGCTTCCTCTGCGACAAACGCAGCGGGATCCCTGCTGCCACCCGCAGTTGGTGCCGCAGTGGCCGGCGGCGGATCACTCTTTTCGCGTGGCTCCAACAACGTGAGCTCGCTCGTTCGCCTGGCGCTCTCCTCGAACTTTCCAGGTGAGTGGCAAGGGGTCTGAATGGTGGTGAGGAAATGTGGTCTGCCTTGTATGCCTCTGTCTCGTGTATGGGACCAGTAAAATGTTTTCATAGAGCCTTTCCTTGAGAAGTGAGAAAGCATATGTTCACTAAATATCAGTGGAGTAGGGCCTGCCTGCAGTTAATTACAGCTAGTAGAGATTGTATGCGGTCCATTTTTTGGTGTAAATGCAGTCGAGGTAGTATGTCTGCAAAATCCCTCGTGCCATCCAGGGTAGTTCCTGTAGTGATTTAACTGTGACCGGAGTTTGACTGCACAAAATGACGAGACCTGACCCAAAAAATTTCGGTAGTTAGTGTGATGATGACTATGAATTTTTTATGGCGCAAGGGCATCTGCGGCCAAAGAGCGCCGTGGCACAAGGTATTTCTATTTTCGTTTACTCAAGGTGGAGTCGGAGACCCATTTCCCAAGCATTTCACCCTGAATAAGCCAAGCAACAGGCCAGGGGAAGCTGGTACCCATTGTATCACTTGTGGGTACCCGGCAGTACTGGGGATCGAACCCCGCACCTCGTGCATGCGAGGCAGATGCTCAAACCACTAGGCCACCACTGTGGTTGGTAGTTAATGTGGTGATGCACATGCAGGAGTTATGTGCATTGGTGGTTCCAGCTGATGCTGATTACCGGTTTAACAAGTATTGAGCTGTGCTAACACTATCGATACATGAGGCAGTGTAGCTTCGTTGCGGCGGTCTTCAGACTCCCTTGTGTACAGAGCGCTTGGCATAACTGAGAAATGGTTCTGTCCAGTACATTTTTTGGCTAAGCTGTGCTGTATTTCTGTGGCACACAGATCCCCCCACGTTGTGTCAGTCTTGGGGATTCCTAGCTTGCCAGCCCATGGGTCAAGTCATCCAGGTTCCTTCTTGTGGGTCTCTGGAGTTACGCTCGTGGAAGATAAAGGCATTGGCTGGGTTGTGTCAAGGTGACACCGTTCTGGTGGTGCCTTGCTGCTGACCGCCATTGCATTGGTTGCTCTGAGAGTTGGTACTTGATGCATCTCATGTGCAGTGCCTTAGTAGAGCAACCGACAAGTCATTCCATGTTGCCAGATGTGCTCTGGTTTGTATGGGATGCTCCCAGCAGGATTTTCTTGACCCATGTTCTTGTATGGTGACAACTGCTTGTTATGGCAGTCAGCTGTCATCTGGACAATTAAATGCGATGACCACTGGCCGAATTTTTCGCTTTTGTCATTGTTGTTTGAACTTGGCTGTAGCGGCCGCACAATGATAAAGGAGAGTTGAAAAAGGCACCCGTGCGCTCTGTGAGATTAGTGCCCATTGAAGGATTTCCTGGTTTATCAATCTGGAGGCCTCCACTACGACGTCCCTCACAGCCAATGGTCAACATTGGGACCACCTACAACTGTATTGGTTTTTCTGAAAGAATGCCAAAGATGCACTGCCCACCCACATCTACTTTGAATCCACTGCTTTGCGCCATCTAGTGTACGCAGCAATGCGTCATGTCTGCACTATTTTCGCTGCAGAGGTGCTTGCTGACCTGCTGGGCGACATAGCTGTGGGCAACGAGGCGTCCTCTCAGCTGGGCAACCACCTCCCAGCTGGTGAGTACCACTGGTCTGTGTGCTTTTAGGTGGCACCATACAAAGCACTTGCTTTGATGCCAGCAGTGATGTTGTCTCTAGGAAACTTTTAAAAGAAAAATTGCTATTTTTCACTGTTTTCTTAAGAAGCAGTGTTACTGATGTTTATTCAAAGGCCTGATTTCACTTGCAGCACACCCGACTGCTTGTTTGTAACTTTTTCTTTGCTGTTCTTTTGCTTCAGTGCAGTGCATTTATTCAGAGAATAGGCATGGTTAGGCTGTGTTGCCGCTTTTTGGTAACGCGATTTTTGAGCGCAACTGTTGCGGTTTTGAACCAGAGGTGACTGCAGACGGAACACGTGATGCTGAACTGAGGCGGACATAAACTTAGACTTCGGTGACGCGCACAGCGGTCTGCCGCTGCTCAACTCATAGCCGACCTGTCCTCGGGGAATCCTCACTTGAAACATTTGCAATTGGCATTGCAGCTTCAGTTACATGGCAGTGTCGCGAGCAAGGATGTCAACTAAGGCTAATGTCATTCGTTAGAAATGACATTAAATTCGCCACCTGACGGGGGGGCCATTGCAGTTGTTTGGAATTCAGTGGGTTCTGTAGTGCAGTTCACTGCTTTTCTTGCAGTCTCTCTTCTCCTCCAGATTCCTTAAATTTCTAGGGATGAATCGTCAGTAGCACACGTAGCTGCGCAACTAACAAACCATGTTACACACTATTGGCTCTTGCGCTACACAATTTAACACAGAGCGTCACGCATCACAGTTAGTAAAAACAGTTGCAAACAGGAGGAGGACGATTCCGCACTTGCTAATTAAAACGGTGCGGCAGGATGCCACAGGCAACGGGCGGCACAGCTGCCCTTCAACATAATTTCGATAAGGAGTTCATTCAGACAGATTGAGGATTACCTGCCGCAGCTCGCACCAAGCTGACCCCCCCCCCCCCCTGATTTTTTGAGAGGGCTCAAACCATCTCGAACCCATAGGCCCGCGCGCACTGCTTCGCCAAGGCCGCAGGTGGGGGAGGAGGACCAGGGCCATGAGCTGAGAGGTGCTAGCAGGAGCCCGAGCCTTTGAGCATGCTCCAGTGTAATTTATTCCTTCTTTTTTTTTTTTTGTTTGGCCCCGGGTCGCTGCGGCATGATCTGCCTTCACGCTACTGTTTTCTTCTTCTCGCCCTCTTCGCTATCGCCGTCTTGCGTCGTCCTCTGCACTGTGATCCTCCGACGCGCTCATTCGCTCGGTTGCGCCGAGGTCGACGCTGAGCCACACCACTCAACGCTGGAACAGGCGCATAAGAGCTGCCCTCTAAAATCGAACCTCTGGACTTTAGAGGGTCCAAAACACTGGTCATTTTAATGCGCACATTCCTATGAGCCTGAGATGATTCCTCATTGAGTAAAGGCAAAATTATTGAAATCCAGAAAAAAAAATTACGCTACTGTACGTCTAGGGTTAAATGAAACGTCGAATATTCAGAATACCACTTGAATATCTCATGTTATTCAATATTCTCTGAAGCCTGCTTGGAGCTAAGTGCTAATGCCCGTAAGAATCATTGCTGCTGTTTAGAGCGTGTAGGATGTTGTGTCTCTTGGGCCTTGAAAGCATTTGTGGAGGGCATTTACACTGGTGTTAAATGTGATGTCCATGAAAGACAGAGCTGCCCCTGCATTTTAGTAGTGTAGTGTTATATTTTCATCTTGTGCGTGGCAACAGTGTGGTGACGCAAGATGTCTTATGGCACAGGGGGATTCTTGAGCACGGCTCAGAGCTATCCGAGCCTGACCAGCACCACCACCACAGCAGGTGGCACAGTGGCTGGGGGTGCCGGAGGTGGCGGAGGCCTGACCGTCAGCCTAACCTCTATGTCGAGTGAGAGCGAGCAGGACTTCCTGGAGACTTGCCGGGCCACGACGCTCATGGCAGACCTGGAGGACGATGACGACCTGCCCGATGATGATGACAACGAGGACGATGACGACAATGAGGATGATGATGATTACGAGGACGTTGTGGTGAGGAGGGGCTTCATGCAGGCGTTCTTGCTTTTGATGCAGAAGTGCTTTCTAGGGCTTGCATGCCAGATTTTCACTGACATGTGTGGCAACACTTAGCAGCAACATTTTTCATGCACACTTTGCGGCAGTGCATTTGTGTATGCATTTTGCTGCAACACTTTTCTGTCCCACACGAATATAACAAAAAGGGGGAATTTCAGGCTTCAGTAGAGCACAGACAAGAAATTGCAATTATAACACAGCCTCAAAAAGGGAAACAGCCAAAGCCAAGGGCTATGCATAACAGGGTGTCATATATAGTGAAGCATACCGTATAAACTTATGTAAAGGTCACACTTTTCTTTTTCGCAGTTTTGACTGGTACTGGCATTTTTGTATTGTTTTCGTGTTCACAGCAGAGTCCAGATTACGCATCCCCCTTTTTGCGGCAGCACGCATTATTATGACAAAATAGTGTATCCCTGGAAAATCCTTCAAATAGATAATGCCTTGAAAGTATTGCTGACACTCATACCCCCCGAAGTCAGACATGAATTAACTGCGTGGAGTAAAACAGGTTGCTAGGTCACTTTATTGGCAAACGTTATGTGATCGTAAGTTAATGAGATCCCCCAAAGAATTATGATCGTTGGGAGCAGCGCTCCAAGTGCACGACCCTCGGCAGTAAGCGTCAGGTGGCCTTCATCTGGGCTACTTATCCGGACTTGGTGTGGCGCAAATTAATTAATTATAACCTCATTTTAATGTGAGGTTATTGTGTGATGGGGAACTGGTAACAGGGTCAGACCTTTATGATAAACGGACTAGATTCAAAGCACCTTCACTGTAGCTTTGATACGAAGCAGTTTAGGCCTATGCTCCGTTTCATACATAGCAGGCAATGCTGCGGAGGCTGCAGAAATAGTGCATCCACGGAACAATATTGCTCCGCCACATATCGTTCATTCTTCTCGAAGCCTTGGTCAGTGTTAGTTTGTTTGGATGAAAACAGAGTGATATAAAACAAAGTGGCATCATTGAAAATCACGGTCGTAGCTGTGAGGCGCTCGGTGTTCGGGACCTCTGGCCTGAATTTTCACCGAGTTTGAGCTACTCTTTAGGCACGGATGGAGTCTGAGCGATTCGGCCTATCAGCAGTGTATCATACCGCGACATGCCATTTACTTCTCGAATTCTCAGTGAGTCGATGAAAATGTGTTAAGAGGTAAAACGCAGTGCAGGAGCTTGCCAGTCACGGTACTCAAGATTTGTTGCAACGAAATATTCCTGTGCTCACTTCGGTTGTATGGTGAACTATTTTTTGGTCACGGATTAATTCTGCGCGAACAGGCCACGCCAGCTTTGGTAGCGTTGCCTGCTATGAATGAAATTGAGTATAGTGACACAAATGCCCGAGCCTGGCAAGCAGCATGTTGCGGCAAGGAAACTCGCCACTAGGATGGGTGCACCCCCGTTTGGTTTTTGCGCAGTTCAAGTTCTGTCCTTTTTGGTGCAAACGCCGAACGGTAGATGAGTTAGCATCAATGAGGCACAGTGTGTTTGTGGTTAGACTCAGCGCCTGACATATCCGTGGTCGTAACGAGCATTACAGCATCATAGTTTATTAGCTCCCAACAGAGCTACCACGCTGGCAAAATTATACACACACGATACAGTCCCTTTGGCTGAAATCTCATTTATTTTCTTTTTCCAAATTACCAGCTGTCATGTTGGGGTTGCAGCCTTTACACAAGTATATACGGTAGCTTCTGCTTCTTGCACTTGATTTTCATTTCTCCTCGCGCTCTGCCTCGAACTAGGAGGAAGATGGCATGGAGCTGCGCAGTGGCAAGCGCCGCAGCTGGGACGACGAGTTTGTGCTGAAGCGACAGTTCTCGGCGCTGATCCCAGCGTTCGACCCCCGGCCAGGCCGCACCAACGTCAACCAGACCTCGGACCTCGAGATCCCGCCACCAGGTCGGTCCCCACCGTCTTCTTCCTCTATCTTATCTTCGTCTCTGTCGCCAGTGCAGTCACGCCACAAGGTGCGAAACTGCGGCGGCAATGCCGTGGCTACATCCATGGTCGTGAGCGGCAATGGCCGCAAGCAGTCTCTTCACCTGCAGCACCACCAGCGGCATCATCACCCGCAAGGGCGAGTTTCGCCGCGCGGTAGGTTGACGAGAGCGAGGGATGGTTACGGCAGCCCCTGGAATGGCAGCAGTGGCTGACACTTCTCTGATCCTCAATGCTATTTCCCTTTCCTCTCATCTCTCGTTCCTTGATGGTGTGTGGATTCTTGTGATGTTGGACCTCTTTGGCGATGTTGAAGGTTTGGTGCATTTGCGGCCATTTTTGTTCCGGGGTGGAGTGGTGTGATTGGTGGGTGTTGGTGTTGTCCATCTCTGCCTGACATGGTAACTATGGGATGTCTGGACCTGACGAATGCAGCTGTCTCTTTCTACTAGCACTGTTGGTGTGATTAAAGCAGTTCCTTAGGATGCATGCTGTGCTGTTCAAGCACAGCCTATGCTGGATGGGGCTGAAGATTTTGTTGAGTAGCTTGTGCTATTAGTTTTGAGTGCAACTGGTTCATGGTCATTCCTACCATCACTACAAGCACCTGTGGGTAACTGTAGAATACCCATCTGTCATAATGTTGCTCAGAGGCTGTCTTTGAGCAGCTGGTAATTTCACCTTGCTATCGATATAGGGTGTAATTAATTTCTGGAATTATTTTATGACTTGCAGTAGCTTTAAATTTGCCACCTACCTTTGTATGTGTAAGTGCACTTAGTGAATCAGGTGTGTGTACTCCGCATGTGTACTGCTTTCATATCGACTTCGTGGTTCATTCTTGGAGTGTGAGGTGGTGTTGCAGCTGTGAACATGCTTCTTAACTGCCTGTGCTTGGTTGTGAATAAATGGCAACGGCCCCAGAAAAGAGCTATGGTTCAGGTGTTAGTGTGCATTCATTACGCCTACTAGGGAGACGGCGTGCTTGATTTCGCTCAACCTGGCCTCGCCGCTCTTGTCTCCCCAGGAACAGACGAGACGAACGCCGAGGAAGTCCGAGAATCGACACTTCAGCCACGCTTGCAGCTCACCATTAGGGGACCCAACCTTCCTGGGGTGAGCACTCTTGCCCAGTCTTGACAGGGTATTGATCGTGTTGGGGGAAGTGGGGGGCACAGATATCTGATGCTCCCGATACTAGAAGGGACGTTGGCAGAGCCTTTGTGATTGTCAATTATCCAGTTCAGAGAGCTGTAGGGAACCTGTGCCAAACCATATGTTGTGCTGCATGTATTGCGTGCAGTGTTCAGCGCTGTGTCTTGCTCATAGCTCGCGTTCATAGGCCAAACTCCTGTTTGGAACTGCAACCAGAGGGTTGGTTCCCTATTGGCTCAATCTAGTAACTGTTGGCATGATTGTTGAATTTCAAGCTTTGGGCATAATCGAGCGTTTATTAGATGGCACAGACCCTTGTGTGCACTGCAAAGCAGTGGCTCCGCACTGTAGTACTGTCAAAAGTTATGCATTCGGAACATGAGACTCTTATTTCATGTTGGCATTGAGCATGTCATAGTGTGTGGGCCACCTTGAGTGGGCCCTGAAATTTGTGCTCGGTGTACTGTAGAGGCCCAAGATTCATTCCTTTTAGCACGTGAGCATTAGGTGTGCCATGACTTCCTTTCTGTGGATTGAGGATGCCAAGGGAAAAGGGGTGTGGGGGATGGTAAGGAGGAATGAAAAGAGGAAAGGGTAGAGTGAAGCTGATGTGAGAGGAGGAAAAGGGAGAGGGCAAAGAATGAGAGGGTGGTTCCCCCTTTTTGTGAGAACGAGGGGGAACCGCTGCCGGAGGGTGCCACGTAGGGTGCGGGTCTGTGTCTGCGCGGCAGGACGGACACACAGTGCATGTTCCATTGCATGTATGGATAAAAGAATCGTGTTGCATGGTCTTCCATGTTCATTAGCAGTTAAATGAACCTTATGCTGTGTGTATTAATGGCGTGTTTCACTGATTTGTCGGTGTGATTAGAATCACTCGCGCATTCATTCCTGTCGGATTGACGGATAGAGTGCTGTGGAATCTTTCTAGGTTGTGCTGAGTCGCATTCAGACTGCAACAGCTCTCGCGGCTGAAGGTTGCGCTTCCGACAGCTGGTTGCCTAGTTAGCATGGTCAGATGATCATCTTGGGCTTGGTGACGCACCCATTTAGTTTTCCTGTGGAATGGTGGTGGAGCAGGTGCCAGACCTGGAGGTGGATCTGGTGGATCCCGAGTGGACCATCTTCCGGGCTGTGCAGCACCTGGTGCAAGCCTCCGAAATGGGCTCCAAGCAGGACAAGATTCGCCGCATCTGGGAACCCATGTATATGTGAGCGTCTATGACAACTCTGGAATGCTTGGGTCACAGTCCTATTAGAGGTAGTGTGCGAGGGCAGACTCGCTTTAGCTCAGCTTCCAGGCGTGGGTTCTACCTGTGCTACTTGAGTCTTACTGTCCCGAGGAGGCTGGTGATGGTTAAGTTTTAGAGCTGGAGTGAAATGTGAGTGGTTTGTGCCCGTGATTGCCCACTGCGTCGCAACCGGCACACTTCTTGTTTCATCAAGAATGGTTGTACTTTGTGCTCATTGTTGAACTGTTCACTGCACGCCAGCATGACATCATCCACTGCAGACTCGAGCGACGGTGCATAAATTTGTATCAAGGAATGCAGTTAGGGTAATTCTATCATCCTCCCATTCTATTTGAATTCAGAGTTTTGAAGTCTGCTCTGAGGAAATTTGATATTTTATATTGTTATTGCAGTAACCAGATATTCAGCTCTTGAATATCACTGGATTAATCGAAAGGGGACGTGTGTAAGCTGAGGAAAGCTTGTTGTGGCGCAAAAGTGGACTGCATCAACTGTGGCGGCAAAAAGTGACATTCATGTTGCCATTGACTTGTTTCCTCCTACAAAGGGTGCACTGCTTGCTTTCTTGCAGAATTGTCTACAAAGCAGCTAAGGAAGATTCCTCACCACCCAAAGATGTGAGCACTGCTTGTTTCTGTCTCTTTTAGTCGTTGTGTGGAGAGCTCTCGCTCGCCTTGCATGTGCCTGAATGCCTGAACGCAGTGCTGCGTTTCTTACCATTTTGCCCTCACTTTTTGGCTCTCTACTGAAAACTGCGCTGCAAGGTATTCTGAGCTTTCTTCTGGTTAGCCGTCCTGGAACTTCTCTGGCTTCTCCATTGAAATATTCAATCTGTGCTGGCAGATTAGTGGAGCCTTTACTGCATTTGTGAGCAGTGTCTTTCTTGTCCAAAGGCAAGTGGACGTATTAGACTTGTGGCTTAGTGCTGGTCCGATTCCAAACCACTGTTCCCAACACTGAATGCTGGCAAAAGCCATCGGTCGGGCTCATACAGTGATGCCGATTAGCTTTGTTGGAACCAGCCTCATTGTCTGCATGCATTTTGTTTCACTCCAGGAGCTTCCGCGGCCAACGCCCGTGGCGCGCCCTGCGTCCAGTGGCAAGAGTGGCTCGCGGGAGGGTCCCCTTTCCGCCTACTGCAGCCCTGGCACGGGGTCTGCTCTGGAGGATGGCGGTTGCACTGTTGACGACGTGCTCCAGCTGCTCAGACTGCTGAGCACCCACCGCAGTCGGGCCAGCCATGGATCCATCGGTGAGGGCTCTGGCCTGTCCATAGGCTGTTCACATAGAATTTTGTAGTGACTTGGAGCAGGCTGATGGAAGTAGCTGCAACTCATGTGCAGCGTGCATTAACACTGAAGACTAGGGAGCATTTGTGTGGTTTCGCAGTGCCCAAGGGAGGTAATCGTGTGATGAGTAGGCTATAGGGGGCACAAGACATTACTTTAGCTAGGTTCCCCTCTCTCTCTACTTTAGCTAGGTGATTATTGATTCACAAATCCACATGATTAAACTGGAATCCACTCCCCCCCCCCCCCCCCCCTCACCCCCGCAAGAAAAAAAAAAGAAACATTCCAGAGACCCTCTAGTGTGCAAAGGGTCAGTGGGTGGTCAGATTTCAGGTATCAAATGCTTGGGAGTTCCGCAGAATGAGGTTCATCGAACTGAAAGTGGGCTCGGTTCGGGGCACTCAGCAGTCTGGGAGAAGTGCCTTTGTTTTTGCCGACACAATTTGCCATGGGTGGATCAATGTGCTCTACACAGTTGCTGGGCATCTTCTGTCTCTGGCTTCCTCTTGCACTTAAAGCTGGAAATGCTTCATGTTTCCGGTCATAATTCACTGCATTCCATTCCATGCGAGTGTCCTAGAGTGGTGCCCATACGTTGTGTACAGCCTTTGTCAAAAGCTTATAGCCCAGAGGCATTTGCTTCTAAGCCGTGTAGCGGGGCTCTTGCAACATCCGTGGAGCTCCTAATCTTCAGACAGGGAGGGCCACGGTTCCTCTTACCTTGTAGATATTTGGAACGCTGGGGATCAGGCCACAAGGTGTGGCCTAGAAGCAAAGAAACTTTGGGCAAAGGGTGTCTGTTTCCAGTGAGGAAGAACCATAGCTGAGAAACATGTGCACACCACTGTGCCTGTACATGCGTATTATGCTCACTGACCCCGTCCTCTTCCTCTGCCCCCTGACCAGGCATTGAGGACATCCTGAGCACAGTCACCATGGAGGATTTCCTCAGCAAAAAGATCACCAACAAGCTGGTGCAGCAGATTCAGGTGCGTTCCCATGGGGTTTGTTCTCTTCCTGTCTTTGTATTTTTCTATTGTATTTTCCTGTCAGTCTGAGTCAGTCACATACTGTGGGTGACTAAGGTCCTAGAACTTCATCATAGTATTGTTCATCATGGCACTGAATACCAACTAACCATCAGTTGGTATCAACTGGCAGCCAACTACCAGTGCCTGTGTCGTATTTCTGTCCCTCGTTTTCGTCATGTTGAAACGCTATGGTGAATGAAAACCAGCTCGCCCAAAACGGCGCACTGTCTCGGAACTTATTCCTGCTTAGTGGCACGGTGTGGTTGCATTGAGACCGATGACCCTGTGCATTAAAGCGGTGTGGCCCTCTTCCAGGACCCCCTGGTGCTGTCGTCTGGCTCCCAGCCAGACTGGTGCGAGCACCTGACCTACAACTGCCCCATGCTGTTCCCGTTTGAGACACGACAGCTCTACTTCTCGTGCACCGCGTTTGGAGCTTCACGGTGAGTTCACTTGCACTTTCCCACCCAAGGCTTGTAATCTTTTCTGATCATAAGCTTTTGCAAAAGGGCGACTTAGAATTTTAAATTGCTTTTTGGCTCGAGGCTCAGCATTTTACAGGGAAAAATGATCGGGAGTCGAGAAGTGGAGTTTTTATGCTCGACAGCAGTGTGACAGCTTCCTTGATTTACTACTGGACTGTTGTAAATTCAAGCTTCCAGTTAAACTCCCCACAATTTAAACTTCTTGGAACCAATTTAATTTTGGCTAAATTTTGCGTTGCCAAGATTCAGTGAGTGTTGTGTTTGGGAAGTGTATGGTTAATCCGTTTGTGTGGTTGCACATAAACATGAGAATGTGCAAGCAAGTTGAACGCAGGCTAATTGTTTAGCCAGCATAGTGCCTTCAAAGTTGGAACCAGGGGACTCCAAGAAGCACTGCTTCCACTCTCTGGTGCCGTTTTGCCCGCCCAGTTCTCGCATCTCTCCTCATGACGACATGCAAGGATGAGTTTCGGGTGTTTGCTCAGACCTATCTCTCTTCGGTCCAGGTCGATCGTGTGGCTGCAGAACCAGCGGGACGCGAGTGCCGAGCGCCACCGGGGTCCCTCCCCTCGCCGGGAGGACCCCCATGAGTTCCGGGTGGGTCGTCTGAAGCACGAGCGGGTCAAGGTGCCCCGTGGGGACAAGCTGCTCGACTGGGCCATGCAGGTCATGCGCCTGCACGCGCCCCGCAAGACCGTCCTTGAGGTGAGAGGCCTCGTGTCCCTGATTCGACGATGGTGTTGCTGCAGTATTTCTGTAGTGTTGAATGATGAAGTAGATGTTTTTTTTTTAATCTATAGATGCATTAACATGAGCTCCAGTGTGAGTGCACGTGAGAAGGAGTCGAGGGAGGACTCTTTATTTGTTGCATGAAGCCCTTTGCCTGTCTATGCTCAGTTCACACTTCAAAATGTGATAAGGTCGTGAAGAGAGGAAAGGCCCATGCATTCATGGAGTAGTCTTGTCTAGCATTTGCGCACAGCCTTTTTTTTTCCTGGCAGATCAAAACTAAACTGGTTTGTGTGTTTTCTTTAGCAATGTTTGCCGCTTGCTTATTTTTGGCAAGTAAGCACATGTTCATTATTGTTAGGTAACCCATGCTGCATCTCTGCACGTTTTTCTTGCACATTCCTGGCAGCTGCATGTGAGTGAGACAAGGCAAACATGTAATTTCTTCTTCACTGCTCGTTTGAAGAGATGGCACTAGAAGCTGCACCATCAAGTTTCGGCACTTTGTGGAGTGCCACCCCATGAGTCAAGTCATCCAGGCTCCCGCTTGTGGGTGCCGGGAGTTACGCTCATGGAAGATAAAGGCGTTGGCTGTGTCGTCTCGGGGCTACTGCCGTTCTGGTGGTGTCTTGATGCCGGTTGCCAATGCTGTGGTCGCTTCGAGAGTTGGTGCCTGGTGCTTATTTTTGCGCGGCGCCTTAGTATGGTGACCAACATCCTGCGTGTGTGACTTGCCACTCTAATGCGAAGCAGTGCCTTGAGGCTTTTGCTGTGAGTTTATTGTGATTGTAAGTTTAATTTTGCTATTAGTGTTGCTAACACTTTGTAGAAACCGCACTGCAGTTTGTGGAGTCTAGTCAACTTCAGAGAAAATGCCAGCTGAGTCATGGCCATTGGCTGCATTCAGATGTTCATTTGTGCAGCAGCCAAGATCTCTATAGAAGCAGGCACCCGGAAGTTCTGCACAGCTTGAGAAGGACTGGGGTCGCCTATTTATTTGCCCTGGGCAAGCAGCACCTGTGGGTTGTGCTGTACCTTTGTGTGTCAAATGTAAATACTGCATCACTTGTTTTTTGCATCACAGGTGGAGTTCCAGAATGAGGAGGGCACGGGCCTGGGCCCCACCCTGGAGTTCTATGCCCTGGTGGCTGAGGAGCTCCAGCGCCGCGATCTGGGCATGTGGCTCTGCGAGGACATACCCACCACTAACGACAAAAAGGTACGTGCGGCTAAACTGGGCGCTACTCTACTACGCTCCAGCAGCAGTAAGTCCCCCCTTAAGTGCTCAATAGGTTAGTTAGTGTATGCCATTCAGCAAGTACAAAGAGGCTGCTGGGGTAGCGCAGGCTCGGGACAAAGCCTGTGCACAGTATCAGTTGCTTCACATTGTTTCCCATTCTTGTTCCGTAGCCCATCGCCGCCTCGTCAGGCACAGCCGACGATGAAGGAGGCCTTGGCGGCGAGAGCTGCTCCAACCGGCCTCCGGGCTACTACATACACACAGCGTACGGCCTGTTCCCGGCGCCCCTGCCCCAGGGGGCGCTGTGCTCACGCGTGTGTGCCTCCTTCCACTTCCTGGGCATCTTCCTGGCCAAGGCCCTGCAGGACGGGCGCCTGGTCGACCTGCCCCTCTCACGGCCCTTCCTGCGCTTGCTGTGCCAGGGGCCCTCCCCTGCACTGCTGGTGCACCAGCAGCAGCAGCCACAGTCGCACCACACGGGTGCTGGCCACGGGGCGGTCGCTGGTTCGACCGCTGCGTCGGGGCGCCAGACAGCCACTGCTCGGTGAGTTGCACACACAGTCGTGCCTTAGCAGAGGCGCTTGTGAATTGATAGGAGTCAGCCTTGACCCTTTTTTCCCCTCAACTCGTTGTGCCCCACTCCGTTTCAACGCAGTTGGGAATGCTGTGTTGTGCGGGCACCTAATGTGCAGCTTGGCTACACTGTTACGCTCGCTGTCTACACGAGCTCACCACACCCCCGCAACAGTCCTTTAAGTCGCATCTCTCTTTCTCACACTCCCCTTCTTGTTGCTAACACCGCCCTCTCAGCCTTTCTTTGCCTGTACGGGGTCGAGGCAGATGTGCTTGTCGTAAGGCTGTGAATAACCTCTGAGACTCGTGGAAGGTGGTGCACCTGTGTGCACCATATTTATTGTTCTCCAAATGTGCTGACATGGCATGCAGTGTGCCCTATTAGCTATCCTTTCTAAATTGAGTAAAAAAAAAAGGAAAACTAAAGTGAGCAAGAGCACTTACCAGGCTTAATGCTGCTCGTTTTGCAGATAAAAAAGCAAACATAAAAGCTATAGATAGCTACATTACAGTACACCTTTGGCAAGGAGACAACTGGCTGCATTTCTGAGCACAGTAAAGGTCGCAGGGGCTGAGTGAGCTAAGGTGTTGATGGAGTGCGGTTTTTCTTCTCCGCTGTGGTGCTTTGACACAGTCCTGTTTTGAAGCTTGTCCTTGCTCTTCTTGCGGGTGTTTTAGGCCGATTTCTGAATTGAAACTTGGGGTGCAAGTTGTGCCATTGCGAAAGCCCTTTGTGGGCGCAGTAAAGAACGCCAGCAGCTGTGCGAAATCTGGCCGTGCTTTTTGCTGAAGCTCTGGGAAAGGAGGTGCCGTGCCAGCTGCCTCAAGTGCTCCTTTTGGCACAGCGATGCCAACAAAAACCGTGCGATTGCTTCACGGCTGTAGCTTCGTCAGCGAAATTTCAGTGAATGGCACAGGCCCTGCTGCGTGTGCTAGCGCCCAAGGAGAGACCAGCTGTGAGCTTACTGTCAGTGCCTCTACATGTTGGCAGCTCTTTTCGTGGTCTTTGTGCACTTTGTGCAATTTTGGAACCAACGTTCTCATGCGTCCATTCCCCCCTCCACCCGATTCCACCTTGCAGGGAGCAATCCATCAACCAGATGAACTCCCTGATGACTCGTGAGGAACTGGGGGGACAACAGGGATGCTTGGCAGAGTCTGTGCCGATCGCCAGGAGGCCCTCTCAGCAGCCGCAGCAGCAGCAGCAACAGCAACAGCAGCAACAACAACAACAACAGCAACAACAACAGCAGCAGCAGCAGCAGCCTGCCTGGTTCAGTGGGATCCTCACCCATGAGGACTTCATGGAGGCAAGTGTCAACTTTTGATATTGCCTGTTTGCTGGGAGAGATATCTGGGTGTGTTCATGGGAGCATCGACCTCTTTGGCAGACTTCGTGAATACGAGAGTCCGAGGTGGGGCTGTCGAATGTATGAGTTAGCAGTGCCATTCTGAATGCCCATGCAGCCTGGTCCTCGCATAATTTGTTTTCAGTTTGAATTGTAGACTCTCAATGGTTAACTTCGATAATCATAGGTTGGTGTATTTGAAATGTCATATCTTTATTTATTTAGTTTTTATTTAGTCTTGATCATGATGAAGGCTCTCACTGGTCCCAAACTTTTACTGCCTACATTTGAGCCACGGAGTGTGCGCTGACTGGATCATTTGTCAGCTGTGGGCGAGGCCTTCGAAACACCGTCTTTCCTTTCGCATTCACTCTGGTGCCCTACACGATGGCAAAAATGGGATGGCGGCACTTTTCATCACCTCTGCCCTCAAAAAACGCGAGCACCACCCTATCCTGAATGCCTCTTGAGCCTTTGATTATATGCTTGGACCCACTTTCGGTGACCTCTGCGCATTTGAGCCGACATGTGGGAGCCGGGCGGCATGCGCAGGTGAACCCGCACCAGGCGCGCTTCCTGCAGCAGCTGCGTGAGCTGTCGGCGCAGAAGCAGCACATCCTGGGCGACAACTCCCTGAGCCAGGAGGACAAGCTTCGGCAGCTGCACAATCTGGCCTTCCCTACCCATGACGGCACAGGCATGTCCACCCGTGTTGAGGACCTTGGGTGAGTGTCGGTTCCCCCTCGTGGTGGGATGCACGGATGGAATAAAATTTTGGGCAGGCATGATGCCTCTGTGGCTTTGGTGTGGTCCGGCAATTTCGGTGGGGCCGACAATACTATTAGGGTGGCGGCCACCACCCCTCACTTGCCCTAGGCACCATTGCTGATAATCGCTGCTTGGTTGCTCACACGGTACTGGCGCTGACAGCAGACTCTCGGACGGTGCAGTGTGCTGGAGATGCAAGACAAAGACGACCCGAGTCCGCAGTCGCGAAATATTTCCCAATGTTCACGACTTTCACCTGGGGGTTTATAAATATTTACCAGGCAGTTTTGCCTGTAATCTTTTTCTGTTTTTGGGCTACCGCGCTGGCTGAGCGGTTATGGCGCTTGGCTGCTGACCCAAAAGATGCGGGTTCGATCCCAGCCGCGGAGGTTGCATTTCAATAGAGGTGAAATGCTAGAGGACCGTGTACTGTGTGATATCAGTGTACGCTAAAGAACCCCAAGTGGTCGAAGTTTGCGGAGCCCTTCACTACGGAGTCTTTGATAGCCTGAGTAGCTTTGAGACGTTGCACCCCCATAAACCAAACCATTTTCTATTTTGGTTTCCGTTCTCCACTGACCCTTATTCTTCACGCGAAAGCTTGTGAGGTTGAATGAAGGGATTGATGATACATTTTCTTGACTGATTTGCAGCTGACTGTTCGAACCACCAACCCCACCTCATGCTCGGGAGTGCTACTGAGTGCATATAGTGGGTTGCGCTGTTGTGAACAAAAGGAACACATGCTACAACAATGGCAGGTAGCAACAAATAATGCCGAGGAATTGAGGACATAGGACTCTCAAACAGGGTTACGACCAAGTGTTCACGCAAGTTAGGGCTGGGGAGACGCTCAAAGGCCGGTTGGAACAAGCTCGTGGGGAAATGTTCCCACGATGCTTCGTCCCATTGGGGAGGAGAGCAGAGCCACGCTGAAACGTCCGCGTACAAGGACTTCCAAAGGCCACACAGAGAAACCTGTTTCCTTGGCGCAGTCGCGCATGCCTCTCGTGCGGCACAACACAGTCGCCCTCTGTCTGTGGTCAGCGTAACTAGGGAGGCCACGTTGTCATTGTGAAGCTGGGTCGGAAGGGACAGAGTCTTAGTAGAGCCCCCACAAGCTGCATTTAACAAATAGTTGCAGTTTCTTTCGTCATATATGAGTTACCTGTGTTACATGCTGACATGCAGACCTAGAGATGGTGGCAAAAGCTTCATCCTCGGCTTTTGTTTACAGGCTGACCTTCCAGTTCTGCCCGTCGTCCAAGGTATACGGATTTGATGCGGTGGAGCTGAAGCCCGGAGGCGAGCAGGATGAGGTGACCCTGGACAACATCGAGGAGTACACCGAGCTGCTGGCCGACTTCTGCCTCCACACAGGCATCCGCCGCCAGATGGAGGCCTTCCGCGGTAAGTGAACAGCACAGCTCACCGCACAGTGCCCTGCCTCTGTTTACCATCAGATCCATCTGTCTCTGTACTTTGTTCGTTGCTTCAATATGTAATGTTGTGCCGCGTGTTTCTTCTTGTCTAGTGTAAATATTGCAGTAGGCGCACATGTGTAGTACACCACGATTGTAACACAAGGGTTGCTTTTCGGTGATAAGGAAGAAGGAAAAAAAAATGATTAGCTCATTTAGATATGAAAGTGTCTTTTCACATGTATTAGGAGTAGAGTAACTTGCATTGCGCTCAAGTAAATCTGGTAATTACAGTCAACGACCGATTTTTCGAACCCTCCAGGAAACGTAAAAACGTCTGAAAATTCAGGCAGTCCAAAAAAATGAATGCATGCAAAAAACGCACCTTTTTTTCTTTTTTCTTGGATCTAGAGGGTCAAGGGCGAAGTACCAGGCTTCCGAAACCCTGCCAAAGCATGAGCGAAGTGGTTATGAAAAGAGGCGTTCAAGAACTTTGTATGCAGCTGACTGCCAGTTTATTATGTACATGTGTGTCGTCAGGACAGCCGGTGTTATTGCTGCAGTGGCTTGAAGAACTTGATTGTTGTTTGGACGGCGTTCCGCTTGCATGTGATCACATTCGCCTCAATCTGATCAAGGGTCATGTCAGCACTGTACACTGATGAAAGCGTCAACAATGCTTGCGTCAACTCAGCACTTGTAGGCGGCGCAGGCGTTCGCTCCTCATTTTCAGCATCGGAGTCTTCAGAATCCCCCACAACCTGACGGAGTATTTCCTCGTCAGTTAGTTCTGCGCAGAAGTCAAGCTCGTTGTCAGCGTCAACAAACTGTTCCAAGAGCAGAACGGAGGTCGTTGATTACGTCGTCCATGGGCGGGCACATGTCAATCACGTTGTTGCTTTCAGGCAAGTCCGCTGCCTTTGTGGCGAGTACGAAGCCCACGTGGCGAAAACAGTTGCGAATCATGTCTTGCTTTACTGCCTTCTATGCGTCCGCAAGCATTCCAACATCAGACCAAAAGTCAGTGTTGTAGCCTTTGCTGTTTTCCGCACACAGCACCATGCGGTTTAGTACCAGTGAACTGCTTTGCAATCGCTTTGCAACCGCTTTGCAATCACAGAATTAAGCCACACGACGAGAGCTTCCTCAAGCTTTGGATGAACACCTTGGCTTGCATTCTTTTCTTGGGCACCAGATGGTTTTTTGGCCGCTTCCAAGATCTGGCTCTTGTTCTTCAGGAAATCCGAAGCTGTTTGCTTAGAAATGCCGAACTCCTTGCCCACGTCAGCCTGCGATGGGCCGCTCATGACTTGTGTAATAATGGCGGCTTTCTTCTCCATCATTAACCGACGATACTTTCCACGCTTCGATGCCATCGGCGAGGACAACGAAGACGGAGTGGGGGCACACTTGACACAACAGATGTGGTCTGCACAAACGAAACTGCGCCACGGCGCCTCCGGAAACACCGGAGGCGGCACTGGTGAACATAGCCAGCGTGGCCAGACCAAACCAGTGTGTGACAGCTAGCTAGATTCGGCTAGTTGTGGTTCAGAGCAGTGATATGCTTCGGCTGCAAGTCGATTTCCTTCGCAATAGCGCTGTGCAAGAAGTCAAAGGACCTTCCAAGGATCTTCCGTCACATGAAAAAGTCCGGAAAATTGGATAGCGGGGGGTTCGAGCTTCCGAAATTTCAGATGTTCTTATACATTGATTCTATGGGGCTCGTGGTGCCGCCGCGAAGACGTCCGAAATATTGGGCATGTCCGATAATTTGGGCGTCCAAAAATTCGGTCGTTGACTGTACTTGCATAATTAAAGCATTCATTATTTAGGTTGTCAGAATTTCTGCTAACATTGCTATGAACACTGCGCATCGATTTTTTTAAATCCTGGAGGGAAAAAGGGTGTTTGTTTTGCTTCAAATAAAGTTTCTCTGGCTATGGCTCTTGGCTTCTGTGCCCGTGACAAGTCACTCATGCCCTGTGTCCCCGTGCATGGTGCAGTGGGCTTCTGCAAGGTGTTCCCCATGGAGAAGCTGGGAGCATTCAGCCCCGAAGAGGTGCGGCTCATGCTGTGTGGTGAGCAGAACCCCGTCTGGAGCCGCGAGGACGTGCTCAACTACACCGAGCCCAAGCTGGGCTACACCCGTGACAGGTGTGTGCCTTGCATGGTCTCTTGGTGGCTGTCGAGGAGTTGCTTTCTTCCACAAATCGTGAATGCTCGTATACTGGTTTCATCCGTGGGAATGCTCTCGGTGCGACTTTAGCCTGACATACTCTGAGAGAAATTTCGAACACCAAAAATTTGACCGGACATTTACCCTTGTGCAGTGACTGCTGGGGTGGTGTGAATTGTGGATGCCAGTTTAGTGTAAAGGTTAGTAAAATGTTTAGTAGTAAAGTTTGTAGAAATGTGGATGCCAGTGTTTAGTAACTCTGGGTAGGGGTGCGGGATGTCTAGTGTGTTTATACTGCTACACTCGCATTAGTGCCATGTGTAAGCTCTAGTCTTGGCTGCGAGTGTTGAAGAAGTCAGGTGCAGTAACCAGTCATGGGGTGTGAGGTGGAAGTATGTTGGGGAGGTAGTGTTGTTGGCGGGTGTCATGCACAGTCACTCATTCATCATTATAAGGAGTGCTTTCGGGCTGATAGTACAGTGAGGGAGGGTTTGAGGGTGACGTGTGGAGTGTGGCATTGACAGAGATGCAGTACCCCATGTGGGGGTGCAGTTGGGGTCACTTGTGTAGGTGTATGAGTCTGTGGCGTGCATACAAGCCGCCCACTTGATTTGTTGCTGAAAAATTTCTATCACACTTCCGTGCATTAGTCAAAAGAAACGATTTACCTGCTTCATGTCGTGCAATTTCTGACAGCCTTAAGTTGGCGCATTAAGCATTTCCAGTCTCATTTGGTCGGAATGTGTTGGACCACTCGTCAGTTTGATATGGCGTTCCATCGTCAAGCATTGCCACTTGTCTCTCTCCACTCTCCTTGTCCAGCCCCGGCTTCCAGCGGTTCGTGAACGTGCTGGTGGAC
Organism: Amblyomma americanum; assembly: GCA_030143305.2. NCBI lineage: Eukaryota > Metazoa > Arthropoda > Arachnida > Ixodida > Ixodidae > Amblyomma > Amblyomma americanum. The sequence continues at coordinate 40,435 of JARKHS020003020.1, forward strand.
ATGACGGGTGCAGAGCGCAAGGCGTTCCTGCAGTTCACCACAGGCTGCTCGTCACTGCCTCCCGGCGGGCTGGCCAACCTGCACCCACGCCTCACTGTGGTGCGCAAGGTGGACGCCTCTGACGGCTCCTTCCCCTCAGTGAACACGTGCGCCCACTACCTCAAACTGCCCGACTACTCCTCGGAGGCCCTACTGCGTGAGCGCCTGCTCGCTGCCACCCGCGAGAAGGGATTCCACCTCAACTAGGACAGCAGCCGCCATCACCTCGTGGCTTCTGTGTGTGTGTGTGCACGCGAGTGTGTGAGAGACTGCCTCCTTGCCCTTGGGAGCAGGAAAAGACTTTGTTGCCAGAACCTGATTGGTTGGTGCTTTGAGGGGGAGAGGTTTTGTTTGACTAGCTGCTGCCACCAGCTTTTTTTTTTTCATGATCAAGGCGCGGGGAATGCAGGAGGTAACGCTTTCTGTTGGTTTTGTTTGAACGAGTGCGTGTTCCCAGCTGCAAAAAAAAAAAACTGCCTTGGAGCTTGGAAGAGGCTGTTTATCACGCTGGTTTCATTTGTCTATTAAAGAAAAATAGGCAGCAGTTTGGTGACTGGTTGCATTTAGGTGGCCTCTGTTGTCAGAGTGCTGGTAGGTAAAGAAAGTGAGTTTAGCTAGGCTTTGATGCATCAATGCATACAGGCTGGCAGCTTGGAGCAGGCTGTAACCAGACCATTATGAGTGTGTCTGAAGATGCTGGCAAATGCGGAAATTGACTTTGAAACTGGTTGAACATGTGGAAAGAAAACAGCATTGTTTTCTTGTCTCTGAGCAGTGCTTGGGCTTCGATGAATTCAGGCGCAGGAACAAGACTGAGTTCAGCAGATGAGGGAGCTGATGACAAATACTTCTACAATGCCCTCAGCATGTGCCCTAGGCATCATTCTCCGCTACAATTCGGTTAACCTCGGTGAGAACTGATGAACAACACCGTAAGGGAATGGAGGACATTCAACAGTACAGTAAAACCTCGTTAATTCGAACTCGAGGGGGACCGGAAAATTGTTCGAATTAAGCGGAGTTTGAATTAACGAGCGGGTGCTAAAAAAAGCGGCAATCACGCCCGGCAGCACGGGCCGAAGCTAAAACAGGCATATCTGAGATCGTTATCTCTTACTACGCGCTACTACACATTTGCGGCGGGCGATTGCGCGAATTAAAATCATAGAGCCCGAATGTCGAAGGAAATAAAGTTAATTTGTTTATGCGGTTGGAGCTAACATCAAAATGCATTCGCGTAAGCAGCAAGGTTAATGATTAAATATGACACTATGCTTCAAAAACATGTTTATTAACAGCAGATTGGCAAAGCATATCAAAGAGAAAAATAATCGGTGATGCGCATTTGTTTTCGTTTTCTTTGCCGTGACTCGACAAGCATCGTCTGCAACTTGCCCAACAGCTCCAACGCAGCGTCCGAATTATCATCGGCGGAGAAGTAGCGCGCAGCCAGATCGAGTGCTGACGCTGTTTCACATGCACTGGGGGTGGCAATGGATCGTCGCCTCCGTCGGACTCGTCGTCGCTGTCAGCTGTGCTCGCCGCGCCGGAGTTGTGCGGCATCTGGTCACCGCAGGCCGCTTCAATAATCTCGGCATCGCTTAACGACCCCGATGTCTCCACGCCGCTGTCAACGTCTACGAAGCTCTGGAAGTCAACACCCTCCGATAAAGCAGCGTAGGCAGGGTGCAGCGCGACGGAGTCATCACACTGAGCATCCAGCTCTGCCGTGCTGCAGGCTTCTGGGCCTTCAATGAAGCCGCACTTTCGATAACAGTTCGCGACTGTGTCCGCCTTGACAGCATTCCACGATGTTGCCAGCATGTCGCAGGCTCCGAGGAGATTGACGTCGTACGATTTGCCGCTGTCCATACACACAAGAATCCGCTCTAGGAGGTGGCGCCTGTACAGTTTTTTGAGGTTTTTAATAACCCCAAGGTCCATAGGCTGCAGCACAGCCAACGGTCACGACCGCCTCGGCGCAGCGGAAACCTGCAACGGCTTGGCCAAGGCTTGGCTTGGCCGGAGCGACCGTGGCCGGAGCATAGGCGGCGCCCGCGGTAGGGTGGCTACCCGCGTGACCGCGCGTCAGCCAAAAATAGACAAGCCAATGCTTCGACGCTCCGGCAGCGAAAACCTGCTACGGCATGCACCGGAGGGTTGGTTCGGGCAACGAAATTCACGTCTCACCTCGTGCGTGCTGACATGCGTGCTGGCTTATTTTTTTTTTCTCATCATTCTGCTTTTTTTTTTAATTTTCAGCGCATTGTATTTGCTACGAGGTGACTTCTATATGCGAGGAGTAATGCCAGCCATCGGCGCCTAGTTCGAATTAACCGACGTGGATACCGGCATATTCGAATTATCGAGAGCTTTGACCCATTGAAATACACAGGGCTTTGCCGGGACCCGGCCGTCAGTTCGAATTAACCGGAAGTTCGAATTAAGCGATTTCGAATTAACGAGGTTTTACTGTATGCTTACGTTGTGCGAAAAGTCTGCATTTTACGCCCGGGACAAGGTGTTTTCATCAACCAAAGTTGTTCTTGAAACACCTGTCATGACAAGATTGATATTTAGAGCGCATCTAGTATGCTGGAGTTCTGTGAATCATTGCAGCACCCACAGTTTCATTGCATCCCTTTCGCAGCATACTCGGTACTGTCATTAATTGGTGCGTAATTTAAGAACGCTGACCTTGCCGATGTAACCCAGTAATCTAGCCCTTCTTTCTGCGTTCAAAGAAGCAGGTTGCAATAGTGTCTGAAAATGTTGCCAGTTGCGCACACTCTAGTGTGAGCCGCATGGTTTCTGTAGCGAGCTGCATTTGCTATGGGCCTGCAGCACTTGATTGTAAGCCCATCTCCACATCTAAGGCCAGCCTAGTGCACACAGCTGGAATCTCATCCAGTGCAAGATTTTTTTCGGGGTTTTCTGTCAAGATCTTGGTGATGTTTGTCTGATCAGAAAAGTCCATTGGTGATATCTACTGTCATCTTCCTGACATAACTTGGAGAGCAGTAGGTTTCGTAGTTGTGCATTCCCTGAACTTCATTCTGAGTACATACTTGGTTTTTCTAGTTCCTGGCTTGTCACGGGTGTATTCATCACTTTAATGTAATTCACTGAGGCATGTGCTCCTTCTAATATATGCCCTGAAATTGATGTCTGGTGTAGAAAAGCAATAGTAGCACTTTTTCCCATGTACCAATTTCATTTTCGAGACTGTACGCATAAAAACTTGCACAAATTTTGTTTGACATCTCTGCTAGCAAAATGTTAGTAAAAGGCTTTTGATGGGGATAGGAGCTGGCCGAAACGGGTCTTGTACGCACAGTTTTGGTAAAGTGAAAGCCGCAAACCAGTGAAGGCCAGTCTCTGAAAATACCTGTTCGACCTCTATCCCGCTTCTGGCTAACTAACGGCATGCATTTCAAGCACAACCCGGATTTGGATGGCAGTTTGGTGATGTGTGCGAGGAGATGTTCCCCTTGTGTTCCTCCTCCTCAATTCTACCGGATTCAGCTGTTTTTTTTTTTCTTTGTGTGGGATCTAAGAATGTGACGTTGTGTGCTCCATGGAGGGGCCTGTGAAGTTGGCAGTCTTCGTCGTGCAGTTACCTCTGCATCGCAGGAACTGGAGTGTTTAATGTGAAGGCTGCTCGTCGTGGTTTTGGCGACACCCCCTGTGGACTCTTTAGAAATTTTTTTTTTCTTGAAGTCTGCACTGAAACGAGTGTTTGGTCAAGCTTTGCTGGGAAAGAAACGAAATGTTGATTCTTTTGCTCTGGTTTTTTTCGCACGTGTGGTGGTTGTGCATTTCCACTGTGTTGCGTGGCACTTTCCTGCTTCTTCATACTCGGTAGTGTGCAAAAAGAAAAAAAATTTTTGCTCACCATTTTGACCCAGTGATTGCAACATGGTGCATTACTGCGAACTTTTTGCATCATTCACGTTCGTCCTTATACTATATGGCACCAGAACGAAGTGTGATGGCTTTGTGTGAACCAGTCTAGAATGAAGAAGTCGCTTTTTTTTATTTGCTTGTTTGTTTCACATTTTTTGACATTTGGACTGAGCTTTGGATGAGTATTTGTCGGGTTTTCTTTTTTTCTCCGTTGATGAACGGCTGGAAATGTGTAGCTGCTAGTTTAAGCAACTTGTAGCTAATGTTTTCTGTAATCCCTCCTTTTCTTTCCCTCATTGGTTACAGCCAGGTTAGACGTGCCTAGTCTCCTGTGGAACCTTCACCAGTCAACTAACGGGGCATCGGTTCTTCACGTTACTTTCCACTTTTGCGTAGCGGCTTCCATGCCTTCATGTGTCATGCAGCTGTGTTTCAGCTGTACTTGCCAAGTGCCTACAAACGTCTTTGCCGTGAGACAAGGGTTATCTCTGTGTACTCGCACATTATGCTCTCCGCACATTTACGAAAGAGGTGATGCATTTCAGTTCGCTAAGCAGGTTTTGGTTTTGTGCCCACATATTGTATTCCCAGTTGCGTACCGAGTTTCGGTTATTAGTTTACAGGGGAAAAAAAAATGAAATATGGGGAAAAAATACCAAAAAATGTTGCGCCATCATAGTTGAAGTAGCTTTGTGTACATATACAGAAGTCTATGGCGACACCCAACAGCTTAAGCTATACATAGATATATTGCAAAGACCTATAAATATTACCTATACATACATTATACATACATGCATATATAGAGATATATATATATATATTATATATAAATCTGGACTAAGAGCTTCTTGCTTTTTTTTTTCCTGCAAGCTGGAACCTTTGGAAAGCTGTCTGTAGACTGTCTCTGGTTTCTTCTGCATCGACACTTCAAGCTGATTTTCTTTTTTGAGTCAGTTTTTTTTGTTGTATCTTTGTTGGTTTTCTTTGCGTGTGCACATTTTATTTTACTTGTGGCTGTTTGTGTGAACCGAGTGTTTTTCTTTTAGTGTGCGTGTGGAAACATGTGGAGTGTCTCTGGAAGGTGGGTGCAAGTGAGACCAACGTCGGCACTGTGTCCGTAATGTGTACAATTCTCTAATTTATGACAGCGGACTCGTCTGGCGCTGGAGTGCTCGGAAACATGTGCTGGTTTAAAAGTGGAAGAGAAAAAAAAACTGTGATGTACCGCTACTTGCTGCTACCGCTGTGGACGAGAATAAAAGACTATCGTCATGCGTTTGTTGGAGGAAAAATGGAGCGCTGACTTGGTGCAATTTTGTCCGCCTGAACTGGATGAAAGACTCTGCTCACGTTGTCATGAATGCCCCTCCCCCTCCACTTCTGTGCACGCCTGTGGCTTTAGCCGTTAATTCGTGCTGATTTCTGGCATCCCACAATTAAGTTTTGAGACGCTTATACAAAAAAAAATTGGCTATGGTTCAACCGGGCTGAACCTAGTAAGATGGGCGAAAGTTCTGTTAAGGTAAGCACACGAAGCTAAGCATGCACACGCCATACTATATGTAGTGAACGGCGCATCACGTGATTTTCGGGAGTTGAGAGAGTGCCGTCGGTTCTGCATACACAGCTGTGGTGAGGTGTGGCGAGTCAAGCGGCATGAAGTCGTAGCCAAGCCTTCGCTCCTCCTGGCATGGAGGTTAAATTTCATAGCCACATGACCTTCGGCTTTGTACTGGAGGAGTAACTTTTTTTCCCACCGTGTAATATGATGGGAGAGAAGGCTTTAGCCTAAACCCCCATTCATTCCCCTTACCATTGGCCAGAATCTCTTGGGACTCTGGCAACGGTCAGGGCAAGACCGATGACTTTGCGTTGCTCTTCTGCTTCTGTTTCTGTTTGGAGGAGTACAGCTTTCGCTCGAAAAAGAGGTGTTCGACGAGCTGTCTGCACGTTTTCATGTGGTCTCCCCGTGGGGCGGATTTGGTCGACAGCTTGCAATCCCAGCGGATGGAAATGAGTGGTATTTTCAGTTTAGTTCTACACTAATGATCGGGCGGATCTCTCTCTGCGAAATGCAGCACCATCCTGACACACTCTTCACACAGACTACAGAAAATTGAAAATTGGTTTTTAGGGAAACGAATGGCGCATTATCTGTCTCTCATATCGGCGGACACCAGGGAAGGGATAAAGGAAGAGAAGTAAGGTGCTATAGTGGAGGAGATCTTCAACGTGCACCAACATTGCATAGCACATGGGCACATTAGCGTTTTGCCTCTATCAGTACAGAAAACGCAGAGATCAAATACGAGTCTCAACCCTCCCCTCGGCCCCCACCTATGTGTCTCAGATATTGCGTGTAAAAGCAGTCGAAATAATTAACATTTCATTCTCAAGCATGAGAGACAGTGCAGGAGAGGTGAAAGAAAAAGTTGCATTCTACCTTATTCTTGCAATCCCCGCGGATCGAAATGAGTAGTAGTAGTAGTATAGATTGCGTGCCTAAACTGCTATAATCATGATCACTGTCTACCTTATTTGCGTCTTTGATCTCCCAATTTACAGGACCCCTGTCGTGTCGTCCAGTCTGTCTATACCCTATTACTAATTACCTCCTTCTAAATGCCCCTGTCTGTCTGGAAAACTTTATTAATAAAGTTATATTACAGGGCGGAAGTTTGAGGTGGCCCGGAAGAGGCCACCTCTCACAATCACTAGGTGGGCTCCTCGCTACAGGAGCCCATTGGCGACCGCCACGGCTCGGTCTGCCAGGGCCTTCTGGCTCGCCAGGTCGGAGCAGCCGAGGAAGGCTGCCTCCCAGTCCTCCCGGGAGGGGTTGGGTTTTGGGGCAAGGTTCGGGTTTGATTGACATGTCCACACCATGGGGAAGATGTCCGAAGACTTCGCACAGTGCGGGCACTTTCCTGTACATGCAGGATCAAAGTGCTTTAGAACTGCCGGCCACAGCAGGGTTTTGGTGTAAAGACGGAGGAGTGTGCGTTCCACCGCCTTTGTAAGGCTCTTGCAGGGCTTAGGATAGATTGCGTGCCTGAACTGGTATAATTGTGTAATTTTTCGCAAAGTGAGGGCCGGATTGGGTTCGAAATTAGTTTCGGAAGGGTCTGAAGGCGTTGCCCAGAGAGTGAGCGCGCGGGCGGCGGCGTCTGCCATTTTCATTGCCTTCGAGGCCCATGAGCAGGAACCCATACGATCGTTCGAGACGGGGGAGCCCCGATGTAGTCGCTATTTTGAAGGATGCGGTGCGCAAAGATAGGAATATTGTGCCCCCGTTCAATATTTCTGTAGGCCCCTCTCGAGTCGGTGATGATGACTCGCGAGTCCTGGTCTGCGGCGGTTAGTGCAATGGCGATCTCCTCCGCATGTGTTATGCCTTGAGCTCGGACGTTAGGCCGTTCACCGCGACGTTTTGGCGGACGATGGTGAGGGCCGGAGGCGTCCACGTAGAAGATTCCTTGTTTGTTCCTGCCCCCAGCAATTCACCGCCTGTGTCTTAATTGGCCACTCCCCCGTAGTGGTTGTGTGCCATCTTTATTTGAGGCCAACCAACCAATTGCGTCAATGTGCTACTACTGCTTGGGCGTACGTATACAGATGCCTTACTCGCATAGAAACTGCGTGCTTAAGCTGATATATAGGTACTTTAATTGGTGTACTATTTGATGAAATCAATTACAATATGTGCAAGGCACCCTGGCTATTTCCCCAGAAAATGCGGGTATGTGCCACTTCACCAGAGGCCAACAATAACAGCGAGATCCGATCGATCACCCGGATGCGACATTCGTTGTTTGGATCATCATCATCTCGTCCTGACGCGTGGGCGCGTGCCGGATCCTGAGGTCAGAAGAAGAAGATGAAGCCGCCGCTTACGACCGATCTCCGTACCAGAACACTCGGTTAAGCCTTGCAGACCTGTTCCGCAATATTTCCGGCCTTTCTGCAGCCTGCGACCAGCTTCGAAGTTGCGGCATCCAGTCTCCATTACAAGCTGCGCTGATCCTGCTGCTGGTGAGTTGCCAGCGGCCGCCCAGGCTGACACAGCTTCGGCCTTCGCAGTACTCATCAAGATTCGGTGTCGGCTTCGCGCAGTTTTATGGCACAAAGCCCGAAGGTAACTTCCCAGACAACACCAAACACCCTGAGCACGTGCTCAAATGGTCAAAACGTCCTCATTCCAGAACTGGACGTTCTCTCTTGTCTGTTTAAGTTGCAGAAGCACAATCTGGTTGGCTATATAGGCGCCATTTTGAGAAACCTCGGGCTCACCAGCACGATTTTCTCTCTACTTGGTCTGTCAGACAGAGCGCGGTCTGATTGCTCGCGGAATTAAGTAGCTGTTTTGATGGCCAAAACAAGCCAGACACTTGTGGCTTGACTCGATATGAGACGTATAACCCGCCTGCAACGTCCATTAATGCAACTATTGTCACTTGATATCTGAACGTAACGGGAAGAGGTAGCTCGGTATAGGATTTCCTCCTGTGTAAAAAATGTCGACGGCATCCTCTACGTCCTAGATCAGTGCGCAGAACAGCATTTACCTGCCGACCATGGAAGCGTTTTACCTAGATGCGCTGGGAAGGAGGCCTTTTCAAGAATGTGTCTCCTGCGACTACTCATTCCGACTGCTTGTGGAAATCTGCAGCTATACGTTAGCTCACACACGGCGCATGTCGATTATTTCTATTCCCTATATATAGACAGCGGCCTTCCGTGACCTTAGTATATCCGGTCCGTGCTTTGTTTTGCGTGGGCTCAATATTGACTGACCAGCCTGACAACGTATGCAGTCGGACAATTAAGACTTAGCAGGAACACTTGTTTGTTCCCGTGCTTGGCTCTGCATGAGACTCCTCACTACACTTTCGCACTGTCACACTGGCCGGGCCATATCACGTTGTATACTCACGCTGCCTATGAGGGCTATAGGCGCCTGCATTGGCGCGGCGCGAGCCGCAGAACCAGCATGATCGCGTGTTCCCACTAAGAGTGGCCCATCCTGTACTCTAAGAGACTGCATCTCCGTGCCCATAGCTATAAAGCTCGAACTGATTTACCAAACGGAAAATGTTTCGCGGCTCCGCATAATGAAATTCCTCGTGATGATACCGCCCGCCGCGATGGCTCGTGACTTGGCCTTCAAATTCTGAGCCCATGCAAGGTCGCGGGATCCAATCGGGGCCGGGGCATTTACATTACGTTCGAGGCGCAAAAACGCGCCTATGCTCTGCCATTGCAGCCTACGTCTAAGAAACCAAGATGGTTGTAATTAACCCAGAGACCTGCTCTGACAGCGTCCCTCCTATAGGCCACGTGTGGGTTCATGACTACTACTACTAGTAGTAGTAGTAAAATTTTTTTCTGCAAGAGAATTAGACGCACAAAGGGCCCCCGAGTCTTCGCACGATCCCACTCATGTTCTTAACGTACATGTGGCATTGTTCCATGACGTATGCGACCCGGCTGGCGGCGATCTTCTGCTTGGCCAGGTCCTTTGACCGCAATGTGTTCTACCAGTCCTCCCAGGTTCGGAGGGGCATCGGCCCGGCGGTGGTGGTGAAAAACTTTTTAATGAAGACCCCGCTACATGGTCGGTATCCTTAGCCCGGGACACCGCTCGACGAGGCCCCGTCTCGTGTCCGCTTTATCAGAGCCCTTTGGGACTCCAGTGTGGAGCAGTTGAGGAGGGCAGTCTCCCATGCCTCTCGGGCAGGGGTAGGGAAAAGAGGAAGGTGAGGATTCTGAGTACATGCGGGGAGGGAACGTCGGGCCAGATAGAAGAATGTGCTTCCGCCCCCAAGGTTTCATGACTATATATATACATACCGAATCAGAGGCAGAAACTTATAGGCTTATTGAGTGGTTCAAGGAAGACCACTGCCTGTAAGAAGCATTTTATTTATTTATTTACTTAGAAATTGATAAATTGACTGATTTCTTGACCCAGAGGCCTCGACTTGATCGGAGGCGCCACAATGCCGCCGCCAACAGCCCGTCCTCGCCTTGCCTCCAAGGCGGCTACCACTGCCGCCGCCGCCGCTAAACTTCGCAAGCAGTCCAGCGACCAGGGCATTGCCGCCAGGGTGAGGACAGGTAAGAAGAAGCCGCAGATTAGCGAACAAAACGTTGTCATGCTTGCGTGTCTACTCGTCGAGGGACAAGCCAGCGGCGTTACCAAGCGAACGTTCGCTTCTCAGGTCTTGCTACACCACGCAGGCGACTAGCAGGTCCTCCACATGCACTTTCTAAGAGAATGCAAGACAAACTTACAGGAGGATTACCATCTGTAGTGCGAATTAAAGTGACAGCTTCGGAGGCAGGCATTGCTGAACGCTCGCGCTCTTACCTCGTCCCCTGTCGATGTAGCCGAAAGCGCAATCTCGTCGCGCGAGGCATTAGCTGTCAGCGTTCCGAGCGTATTCGTCCTCTATTCTGGCCACGCAGCGGGCGTTTGTGGGCTGTGGCCTCCCGCGTAAGTGCCGAGCATGACGCTTCCTCTTGGCTGCAGCTTGAGTGACTCGATGGCGCCAAGCACCCGGCAGCTGTATAGTCACTGGAACAGGCAGCTGCCGTGCGCCTGCCGCATCGCGACCAATTAGCGCGCCCGTACTGGCGATGGGCGGGCTCCCGCTACTCCAGCAGCGGTATTGGTAACACGGTACACGGTATGCTAAAGGTGCCTATTAATGCGAAAGCAATATATCACTCATCGGCAACGAAACCCGGCGTTGTTCACTCGAAACGGTCCGAAAAATCCACTGACGTCACTATGGTTTCAGAGACCGGAAGTAACGTCCTCGGACAGGAAGCGACGTCGACAAAACCGGAAGTTAGACAGGAAGTGCCTTCGTCAGACCGGAAGTGATGCGCTCCTGATCCTTGAGTTGCGAGTCGGACAGGATATGCCTTAGGCCATGCAGGAACGTTGATTACGGCTTTGTTAAAGGGGCGCTTTATATGTACGCATGCGTCCTGTGGCCTTTCCTAAAGACCTTTACCATAAAGGCCTTTGAGACATTAGTACTAGTCACTCACTAGTGCCAGAGTCCTTCAAAGCATTGATGGACTCTGCTAGAACTAACTAGTAAACAAATGTAGGTAACTATAGTAGCCCACGATTAGACATGTTTTCGCAATCGCGAAAAAGTGCCCCCCGTAACTTTTTTCGAAGCGTTAATCAAAACGCTTATCGAAATGGTGCTACGAATGTCAGCGCAAGCTGGTTCTCCGAGCGCGGGTGAACGGTGATAGTCTCGAAAAATAGCCCACAAGCTCTATGCGAAGCGCGTTTCAGATGTGGCACATTTGGATCTTCTATTTGCATCCTCCCAGTGGGCAATGAAATTCCCTTGTCACGATGAGTCGCAAGACGAAAATGTGGCAAGAGGTTAAACGAATTCCATGGGGTTCCAGTCACGGCACTTAAGGTTTGCCGCAACGAAATATGCGTGTGGTCACTGCAGGTGGTTGTATGGCGAACTACTTTTCGGGCGCCGACTTAGCCTGTGCTAACAGGCACGCTAGCTTTGGCAGAATTGCCTGCTATGTATGAAACGGAGTATCGCTTACGCCTCACAGAAAAGGCATTTGTCTGCTCTGTATTTACTTTCGATAATTAAAGGGGCTATGAAACGGCGAGCGAGTTTTGATGGAGGTGAAATTCTAGAGGCCCGTGTACTGTGCGCTGTCAACTAGTGCACGTTGAAGAACCCCAGATGGTTGAAATTTCTGGAGACCTTCACATACGGCGTTCCTCATAGCATGGGACGCTTTGGGACGTTAAACCCTCATAAACCAAACCATACCAAACCAATAAAGGTGCCAAGAATTCAGAGCGCTAAGAACGGGACAAGTGAAAGGGGACACACACACAGCGCTGGTGTCTGTCTCCGTTCACTTGTCCCATCCTTAGCGCTTTGAATTATTTTCATGCACCAACTGGCCCGGCTGGTTCCCCTCTTGAATAAAGGTGCGATATTTCTGGCATGTTAAAGGACGCCGCTCCACGAATATGCTCCAGCAAGAATTTCTGTAATGTGTAGCCGAGCGCTTAGCTAATCACTGAGCAACTGCGGCGGGTGCGAAACTTACCCCGTTCGCAGTAGGTACTTAACTATGACACCTCTTTCTTCTTCCATTCCCTCCTTCATGCCTCCCCTTGCGGGGCGGCTCGGGTGTCCACCGAGATATGAGAGAGAATTACTGCGTCGGTTTCCTTTCCACAGAAAACCTGATTGCCAGCAGACTTTAAAGTAACATAACAACCTTGAAGCGCGCATGGAACTGTTCATCCTATTTTCTTTAAGAAAGTTCTCCCACGCAGCGCACTGCATGCTGAGGGTATATAGGCGGCATACCTAGGTTCACTTTTTCGGAATCGCAGAGGCGAGAAATAAAATTTTAAACTGCAGCACCTTATTCAAAGGCTGGTACGATATTGTTCATGTTTTATTTAAAACGAACGTAAGTTGCAGTTAGCAAATAATCTTTTCTTGCTTCCCGAAGCAGTTCCAACTTCGACCACAATGGCCTTATAAAAGCTGAGTCACCTGTAGAAAAAGGAAATGTCGCAGTATCTAATTCACATATCGGCTGATACCTGAACCGCGTCGTAAGGGAAGGGATAAATGTGGGACTCAGAGAAGAAAGGAAGAGGGGCCGTTGTGGAGGGCTCCGAAATAATTTCGACCACCTGAGGATCTTTAACGTGCACTGACATCACACAGCACACGGGCGCCTTAGCGTTTCGCCTCCATCGAAACGCAGCCACCGCGATCGGGGTCGAACCCGGATCAATAATAATAACTGGTTTTTGGGGAAAGGAAATGGCGCAGTATCTGTCTCATATATCGTTGGACACCTGAACCGCGCCGTAAGGGAAGGGATAAAGGAGGGAATGAAAGAAGAAAGGAAGGAAGAGGTGTAGTGGAGAGCTCCGGAATAATTGCGACCACCTGGGGATCTCTGACGTGCGCTGACACCGCACTGCACGCGGGCGCCTTAGCGTTTTGCCTCCATAAGAACGCAGCCGCCGCGGTCGGGCTCTAACTCGGGGACTCCGGATCAGTAGCCGAGCGCCCTAGCCACTGAGCCACCGCGGCTGGTCTAGCGTTTTCGGGAAAATTGAATTTCAGCGTGTTCGCGCGTTTCCCTGGAAGGTCGGCTCTCCTCCTCCTGCTCCACCGCCAACACGCGTGGGAATTCTTCTGGGGGCGGAGCTTCCTGACTCGCTGCATCCACTTTGCTGATTGGCCGGAGCCATGATACCTGCGTGACTCCTGAAAGAATCTAGCCTATAGCCATCTGTGAACAGGACTACTCAGGAGCGTGCGACAGAGGAAGGCGCGAGCATCAAAAAGACGCCGGAAATGACTCACCAACTATCGCGCGCGATTGGGGCGTCTCAGCTGCGTGTAGAAGCGTATTATTTGGCTCTAGGTGTTCATGACGAGGGAATGTAGTCATTGAGCGAGTTTGTGTACACTGCCCAGAAAGTATTTCAGAGCCCCTTTAAAGAGAGCTCTTGAGCAAGTTATGATATTTAAAAATAAAACTGGTTTCGTTCTGTTACACTAAAAAGACACATATCTAACCTTGGTTTTGACGGATAATTACCTTAGTCGCTTTGTGCCATTAAACGCAATCAGAAGCATTGCATGTTAAATAATTTAGTCCAGGCGGTCTAAGTTAGCCCGGAGCCCTTTATTCACAATCGCCTTCCTCATAGTCCATGTACATCTCGGTAAGTTAAGCTCCACATACCCAATACGACCTAGTGCACCTTACATTTCAGCGTGGTTAAGGTGTCCGCCCGCCATCCCTCTCTTTCCCCGCCGCATTAATTAGTTATGCTCCCAACACATAACAAAACAAAACCCGCCGCGGTGGCTCAGTGGTGAGGGCACTCGGCTATTGAGCCGGAGTAGTGGTGGTGGAACACATTTATTGCCGAGCAATACAGAGGGGGGAGAACCCTCTAACATGGCACGGGGCTGCCCTTAGAGGGCAAAGGACAGCCCTTGGAGGGCTATCCGCTTCAGGACGTCGGTAATCCGGCGCTGGTCAGCAGCAGCGGAGCTGGCCAGGAGAGTCTCCCAGTATGACTCCGCCGTGGTTGGGGATGGAGAGTGTGGGAAGGCAGGACATGTGAGGAGGACGCGAAGGAAGTCTCCCGGTTTCCCGCAGAGCTTAAAAGAAGAAAGGAATTGATCGGGGTAGCGGGCATGAAGGAGAATAGGGTAGGGAGCAGTTCGGGTCTCGAGTCGGCGCCAGTGGAAGGCCTGGGTTAAGGTTATGGAGGGAGCCGGCGGTGCGTAAACGCGCCAGGTATCTCGGTAGTAGGCAAGAATATCTTTGAACGTAAGCAGACGCTCCCGGGAGGGCGGAGGAGGCCCAACTCCGGCCCGGAAAGTGAGACCTCGCGCGAGGGAGTGGACGTCCTCGTTATCCGGGAGGCCTGCGTGTGCGGGGGTCCATGTAAGGGTTACGGGGTGGGTGGGGTGCCAGAAGCGTAGAAGCCGAGCCGTGCAGCGGGATATCAGGCCTTTGGCGAAATTGGATTGGGCGAATATGGAGTCGGAGAGAATTTTGGTGGCAGAAGTGGAGATGAGAGCGAGGGCAATGGTCACTTTCTCCGCAATTTCCGATGAGTACACGGGTTTGAACCCGACCTTGGCGGCCGTGTTTCGATGAAGGCGAAACGCAAAGGCGCCCATGTGCTGTGCGATGTCAGCGCACGTTAAAGATCCCCAGGTGGTCGAAATTACTTCGGAGACCTCCACTACGGCACCTCTTTCTCTCTTTTTTTTTCACTCACACCTTCCTTCCTTCCCTAACGGAGCGGTTGAGGTGTCCATCGAGATGTGCAACAGTTTGCGTCATTTCCTTTCCACAAAAACAGCTAATTATAACGCCTCAAATCTCCCGTAAGATTAACCGCACCTAGATAAACATGAAAATTTTCTTCGCTACAGTGCCAACCACGCATTCATTTTTTTCGCCCGCTTTTTTTTTTTTGCAGCGAGGAAGCAATCCAGGGTCATGCAAGACCGTTCCGAGTTCAAGCCGCCCACCAGTAAAAAGGTATTCACTCGCACATAAAGTAGCAAATTAACCCTCACAGCGCAAGCGAAAATTACCGCGTGAGAAAGAATTCGGTCTCGCATATGCAAAACTATCTGTTTTACGTGTTTTATTTTTACCCATGCGAAAAATACTGAGCAGCCTTGAAGCTTCACTGTACTATTCATTAGGCGCTTTCCAAAGCTGGGCAAGGCTTATCACTAAAACTGTCAGATACAACCTAAGTCTGCAGTCGAGCTCCACTCACGTTCAGGACCGTTGCACAGAATTTCTCCGCGACAGAAAGTAGTCCGTAGTTACAACTTTTCTTGTTACCCAATCAAAAAACTATAATCACAAGAAAAATAAACCTCACAGGACGGTTACGACTATGTAACGCGAGACTCAGTGATAGTTGTTTAGGAATTTAGCTTTGGGGTATTTTGGAGCAGAAAAGATATTGTGACCTCATGTCGCACTGTTGTGGTGGTCACGTGATGCACCCCTGCACTGGCAGGCGGCTGTTTCAAACAGAGCCACCCGTAGGCTTATGCGACCCAAGTTGGCTGGCGCAACCAGTGGGTGCTAGGATACCCTCCGGTTACGGCGACGACGGCGGACGACTACGACGCGGAAGCCAGGGACGGGCGCCTAACAGCTGTCGCTGTAAAATAAGCTCTAGAATTTCGATAGCTTGCTTGTTTAATATAGTAAAAATTAAAAATTTGATTCCGTTTACCTGGTTGGCCAGCGGACTAATACAGGACGCCCCGGACCGAGGCCCAGTGTAAATAACTGCTGTTTTTTTTTAGTTGTATCCTTCATGCATATGTCGCCGTGTCAGAAAGCCCAGACCAACGATTAGAGCACAAAACGCAGTTAGGAATGTACGGGGCAAGGCGGGGCGATCCGTCGCTGAGCGAGTTGCTGCTGGTCCACGTCTGGAGAGCAGGATCAGAATCCAAATCGCCCATTGAAGCACGAGCTTTAGATCGCTGAGGAATGGAATTCACCACAAGACACTGTGCACTTCGTTCCATGAATAGCACAGCTAGGGACATAAGTATAAAAGCGAGAACAGTGCCTGGAGCGTAGTTTTTTTAGTCTTCAATCTCTATCATGATACAACTGTTCAGGCTTTAGAGTGGCAGGAGGGGGAGAGGTACATGGGCATTCGAAAGAATTCGGTAAGCATGAGAGTCCAGAATGTCAGGATTCGTTTTCACGGTCTGAAACGTCCACGCGAACTTTACGAAGGCCCGCTGCATGTTTCGACAGTTTACACTGCTCACATGAGAACTGACTTAGTAACTTAAGAGCGCTGAACGGTAGGGACTCGAGCGGCGGAAAATGCAGAGTAAGCGGTCCTTCTAGTAGATTTCCCGTAAATACCTACTTTTTAAGTAACTTTGCAGTACATATAGAAAAATAGGGGATTGTTTTGGTGGTGGGCTTCACAAAGGCATGTTTGTAGTTCTCCTTTTACGTCTAAAGACACGGTTGTCTGCGGAACATCTTGCTGCCGCCATTCACTAAACGTTTCAAAACACGTTCTGGGCCCAGCAGCGGCTCAGATAGCCCTCGCGTCTTGGTCCCGCTGCCTCTCTGTAAGGGTATCCAGTGGCGGCGTCATCGATGTAATATTGTCAGCGATTACTGCCATATTATAACTTCGATTCCTCGAAGGATTTGAACTGCATACTCACCGATGGATAAAAGATGGATTAAAAAAACACATCCCCTATGCTTCTTGGTTTCGGTGATTGTGGGGTTCCGTCATGTATGCCATAACAAGCACCTTCTTTCTCTTCACTTGTCTGTGCAATCCTGAACGAAAGCATTTTTGAACGGGAAGGAGTTTATAAACGCAATTTTGTAGCGAAAGCTACACATGCTAGCCGGAGCGATTTCGCCCGTCTTGGCCATCTGCTCCTACTCGCAAGCGCGAGTTCCTCCACAGGCGCCGCGCGTGTCGTCACAGCTGCGCCGTCGCCGACTCCTACGTGCCTTACTGCGCATGCGCGGGGGGTCGCGACGCGCTCGGCCGTCAGTTGCAAGCCATGGAAGAAGAAACGTTGCTCGTTGCGGAAGCGTTCGCTACGTATACTAGGCATAGCAGAGCTAAGCCACCGCTAATTTTTTTCGTATATTGTAAGATTTCACTATAACAATCAATATATCCGCCAATCTGCCGTCAACAGGCTTGCATTTTTTTGCTTTTATCGTTTTTGCGATCGTCAAAACCGTTGCCCATTGGTTTTCTATGTCAGTCTTAATTCCTCGATGAGATCGATAGAAAAACGTTGGGACCAGTATCTCCCCCCCCCCCCCCCCCCTTCATAGCAAAAACCACCACCACCAGTTTAAAAGATTTGGAAAACATAGGAAGCATCGACCATTGCTTACAATATGTCCATAACAGTACCTTGCGATTTTTCAGTATTTAAAAGTTTTGAATATTGAAAAAGAATGTTGGAAATGGTTGGAGATGGTTTTTAATTAATTCTAATAAGTCCGACCGGACTGAAGTGGAGCTAGCCTTCGCGGCTCAGTTTTGTTATACTGCGTTCCCCGATGAGCTCAATAATGTTTTCGGATTTCTGTGTGAACGGGGCGCTAATTTTCACACTATTTTTGTTCTTCGAGTGCAAAGAAATCGTTCGCCGCGCAGAAATCCATCGCGGAGCCCGCACCCGAGAACACCGTGCCTAAAGCGCCTGCAGAGACTGACGCCATCAGGAGGAAGAGCCGCGCCAAGGAAGACCTCAGTCACGTGACGAAAGGATTCGGCCGCTCCAACATCACCAAGGAGGTGACCTCGGCTGGGACGGAAGGAAGTCACTTTGGCACCACCGGGAACGTCGGCACCAAGGCTCAGTCGTCCAGGAAGGAAGGATCCCAGTCAGGTGACTACATCATCATCATCATCGTCATCCTGACTACGTCCACAGCAGGGCAAACGCCTCTTCCGTGTATCTCCCCTATAGTTCTTTGCCAGCAGCGCCCACCGTATGCCCGCAAACTTCTTAATCTCATCCGCCCACCTAACCTTCTGCCACCCCCTGCTATATACGTTTGCCTTCTCTTGGAATCCACTCCGTCACCCTCAAGGACCAGCGGTTATCTTGCTTGCTACCCTCATACAATGGCACATGTCCACTTTAGGGGGATTGGCCAAGAATTGGGGGGGGGGGGCACAGAGAGTTTTTCAGATAAATATTTAATAGACGAAAATAAAATGAATGCTGAGGAAGGAAGAAGAAGAAAAGGAATTGCGAAATGAAACGGGAAATACATAACGCAGGCAGGAGATTGAGACTGATGTTTATAGCCCAGTGGTTAAATTATAATGATAATAGTAAGAATACAAATAATATTGAAAATAAAATACAACTATTAAGGTAGCCGATTTGATTCTATTAAAAAATTTCCGATGGCGGTAAAAACAGACTTGTGGCTGTACCCAAGTATGGTGGCTCCAAACGACAATATGACCGGGCTGCTCAAACAATTAAAGGCCAAGCTGTTGTAGTGGTTTCTCTAAAAACCGTCTTCTCATCATGGTGTACCGGCGACAAGACAACAAAAAATGGTCTATGGTTTCGTGCTCACCACAGAATACGCAGACCGGATTAAGCGCCAACCCAGACCTGTGCAAATAAAAATTTAAGGGTGGGATCCGGTAGTGGAGCCTTGATAAGCATACCTCAAGCTGCCGTGAATGGCATGACTGCCTGCTGCACGAATACTTCAGGTGCAGGTAATACTAAAAGAGATCCAGTTGTCATTCTTAACAAATTCTGTCTTCGAAACCTCGCTGCTGTGATGTACGCTGTAGCCGGAACGATAGGTAGCACGGGGCCATTGAGGGACGCCTTTGCCAGGCAGCCCGCAACTTCATTGGCTGTCACACCGCTATGACCTGGCACCCATATCATGTGAACAAGGCTCAAATGCGGAGGGAGTAATTAATGGAAGGTGTTTAGGATTGGCGAGTCCACAGCCGAAGCAAGGGACGAACACAAAGAAAGAGAGTGTAATGACAGCCACTGAAGAGAAAGCTGGCTCTAATTTTCGAAGAGCAAGCACCACCGCCAGAAACTCCGCTTGGAAAACTAGAGTGTAGTCGGGAAGCCACACAGAAAAAGACCAATCTAGAAGCGGGCAATATATTCCTGCATCTGCCTTTTTACATTGTGAGGCGTCAGTAGCTATCATTAACCTAATAGGTAACTTTGTAAATGGTCTTCTAATAAACCATTTAAAATGCGGGGTGGTCAATCTTGCCTTCGCGTTACATGCCTTGCCCAAGCCGATTTCTTCCTCTTTATTTCGACTAAGAGCGCAGCAGACGGTTTCATTTTTGCAAAATGCAATAGACCACTAAATATTCGCTGTGCCCGCAGCAGCCTCTACTAAACAGCCGTCTCCTTGGTGGACAGAAGAATGTGAGAAGGCCTATCGTCGCAGAAAAGCGTCCTGGAAGAGGCTGTCCTGCAACCAGAGTCCGGCTAATTGGTTAAATTACAAATTCTTCTCTGCATCTTTCAAAACAACAATTGGAAAAGACAAGGAGGAGTATAACCAAAATTTAAACACATATCTTTGAAATCCTCGTAATCGGAAGGCCCTGTATAGATTCATGGAACGTAACAAGCGTTCTGCAATCCCTCTCGTCCCTAGTTCAGCAGTGTTATCAACAAAAAAAGCTCAGGAAACCCTGAAGCGTATTGCTCAGGGATTGGCGTTGCGTTAGCAGACGCACAGAAACGTCCCTTTGTGCACAATCTCACCCTCTTCGGATTATACCGATGTTGACGCATCAGAGCTCCTCTCAGTCCTGGCAATGTTGCGGCCTGCAGCTCCTGGACAGGACGGTGTCACTGTTGGTATGATTAAAATTTTAGCCCAGGATTTTACAAGCGACCTCTTAGATATCGTCAATGCTTCGTTGGAAAATGAATGGATTCCAAGCATTTGGAAGACAGCGAAAATTATTTTAGTGATGAAAGACGCAGGAAAAGGATACGTCTTAGCTAATATTCGGCCAATTGCGCTAACTTCAAATTTAGTCAAATTAATAGAAAGAATTGTGCACAGTCGCCTCACAAAACATGTTCATGATGTCAGCGGTCTCAGCTCTGCCCAGATTGGCTTTCGTCGCGGATGCTCTATATGGTCCGTTCATATGGATCTGGAGAGCAGAATCCGGCTTTCGCCACGCAGAAGGGAAGTTTCAGCTTTGGTAACTCTTGATGTAGCAAAGGCCTATGACAGTGTAGAACATACTATACTACTTAACAGACTTGCTCAGTTACATCCTCCAACCTAATTTATGCGTGGATATCTGAATTTCTGAAGGACAGACACTTTTACTGCGCAGAGGGAACCCTATGATTTAATACATGTTATCAATCAAGAGGTGTGCCGCAGGGATCGGTGCTATCCCCGCTGCTTTTTAATATTTTGGTTATTGGCATCCCCATTCGTCCTGATATAACAGTTTTTGTGCATGCAGATGACATAGCTTTTTTGTCCTCGGCCAGGGATATCCATTCCCTTTACCAGATTCTGCAGGGATATTTGGATGCTCTTGAAGCATGGTTGCACGGTATTAATTTAACCTCAATGTTCACAAATGCGGCGTTTTGGTATTTCCTTCAGACACGTCTTTGCACATTTCATTAGTCCATCACTCTAACCGGATTCCACAAGCGGAATACGTTAAATATCTAGGTGTTGCTTATCACCCAGCATTAGTCTGGAGCCTTCATATAAAGAACATTGTGTCTAAAGGAGAACGCGCTCTAGGCCGGCTGACAAGAATCGCGAATAAAAAGTTTGGGATGCGCCGCGACACATTATTGTTACTATACAATGCCTATGCAAGACCTGTACTTGAATTTGGTTGCATTCTGTTCTCTGGTAGTGCAAACTACAAGATTAAACCCTTAATCTTACTGGAAAGGCGCTCTCTACGTCTCTGCCTTGGTCTCCCAAAGTCAGTTTCAAACGCTCTGCTTTATCTGGAAGTTCGTATCCCTGATGTAAATTCCCGCTTTCAAATACTCACGGTGTGAACCTTCCTCAGGTCGATGGACCCAGTGACTGATGTCAGTACTCCTACTTTTGTGTCTCAGCTGGCCTTATTCTTTTCTCATCATTGGACACGGTATCAAATGCCACAAATTATGTTAACGCAGAACCTTTTAACTCCGATTGGTGTTGATCTCAGTTCTTTGCAGTGGGCTGTTGACACGCCGGCAGCAGCGGAATTCCATTTTGACCACATCTTCCCATCTCATGCGAAACACATGCCGGCAAACATTTTAAACGGCCTTCTCTCTGATAACATAAAGGAATACCCCTATCGTACGGTGCTTTCTAGCCTCCGTCAGCTGCCAAAAAACTGCAGTTGGCATCTTTTCGCAGGATTTGGCATGGAGCGATTTTCTCCGCATCCCTGATTATATATTCTTTGCAGAATTTTTGGCTCTTGGATTGGCCGTGCAAAAAATTACATGTCATGTGTTTCACGTTATTATTCTCGCTGATTGTCAGTTTTAGTCTCCCTTGAAACATCACAAAAAAGATTTTCTGAGCTGTTTCTTGCGATTTCTTGTCCCATGCATTTTGAAGAGGTCCGTTTTGCTTGGGTCACTGGCCATGCAGGTGTTCATTCAAATGAGGTGGCTGATTATTTAGCAAGGGCGGCTCTTGAGGGATCAGTGACACATCCTGTCCCTAATTTCAGCCTCCTGGCGATTTCGAGGTTTCAGCGGTTCCAACACATATCAGCCAGGTTACGTGATCCCTTACTAAATACCACTGATTATCAGCACTTAGCATATAATTGGAACGTCCGTTCGTGCAGAAACCAGGCTGTGCGGGGTATCAATGACGTGGTTGCGGTGCAGGATTCCCAGTTTTAATTTGTATCTATGCAGGTGTGGGTTGATACCGACAAACCTATGTGATGCATGCGGGGAAGTTGAATCTGTAGACCATTTTCTCCTCTACTGTCCACAGTTCGCACAGTTCGCACTTGAGAGGAAGATTTACCTGGAGGTTCCTCTCTCCGGGTTAGGGCTCCCGTTATCTCTGCCAGTGTTGTTATCGTTTGGTGCGAGCGCCAGAGGATTTGCATTTGGTTCAATTTGTGGGATTCTCCATGATTACATAATTGCAACTGGTAGGTTGATTTGCTAATTCTCTTAATATTCTTCGAGCTCTTTTTTATCAAAATTATGTCCGTTATTTAACTTTAAATATTCTTCTGTCCTTTTTATTGATACATTTTTCAAAGTTCACGCTTGCTGCTAAAATTCTGTCGTAATCTCCAATGGAAACTTCTTTGTTTATGCCACTACACCTTGGCCAATCCCCCCGCGCGGGTATGTGCCATGTTTACTGAGGTAAAGAAGAAGTTTAAAACGAGGCATGATTGGTTGAGGCGATAGCATAGTGCAGTCATGCAGTGGCCAGCGGAGCTGAGCCGTTCGTGCCGCCATGGGTTCGAAACTGAGTTGCGGCTTTATTTGTTTTATTTCTAGATGGTACCCGCTGTTGCTATGCTAGGTTTTGCCAGGGTCACCCTGAAGGTCACCCTCCCATTGGCTCCAGCTGGCGCGGCGCTCCTCCGAACTAACCCGAGTTTACCTGAGTTACTCCGAGGCTTCACGCAAGATTCTTGGGTGGGACCGTATTAATTGTAGTGCTTTTGCACAAAGTAAATATGGTGCCCATCAGCGTCGCACAAACGCGGGGTGTTACGATGGGGTGCAAAGCTGTCTTCACAGCACCAATGCTGTCGTTCATGTTCTCTCCAGTGACCGCAGAAGCGAATACAAATCCGGAAGGAGTGACCTCCGGCCAGAAGAACGCACATCGGCCGCCCGCGGTCGTGAAGAAGCGGCCCTTGCTTGGCACGCTAGCCGCGTTCTTCCTCGTGGTGGGCGTCGGCGCCGTCGTGTCGGCGTTCGTCCTGGGCGCCTTCGTCAGCATCCACATCGGCCGCGTGGACGACGAGATGTTGTGCCGGACGGCTGAGTGCAAGGCGGCCGCCGCGTACCTGCGCAAGCTGCTGGTGACGGGGCACCACCCGTGTGCCAACTTCTACGGCCGCGTGTGCGGATCGCTGATCGAAGGCCGCACGGGCTTCCACGAGGAAAACGTGCTCGCTGCCCTGAGGACCATGAACGCCAGCATGTTCGTGCTCGACGAGACGCTGGACCCCGAAGACGTCCGCCTCGGCAAGCACATCCTCAAGCCCTTGTACAAGAACTGCTTCAGGTCAGGGAACGGAAGCCCCGTATTGTACAGTCTAGCGTGATTTGAAGGTTATCGCGCGAGCGTCGACCGAGAACAGGAACAGCGCCATGGCCCAGAATCCTCTGCTGTGGCGAGGGAAGTATCAGGCCAGCTTCTCTCACTCTCTTTGCTGTTCTTTAAGCAGCCGTCACTCCCTTCTAGGCAAGCAGCTTCTTCTTTTGCTCCATCGAACAGGCAGTGATGATAATGCGCGCAACGTATTCTTCGGTATTATCTGGAATTGGACGCTACGAATGTGAATCTGGCGTGTGTAACAGCGGTTATAGCCTTACGCAAAAATCTTTTTCGGAATTTCATCGGCGCACAAAGACAATATGACGAGGCGATGTTGAGATGGTATATCTTCTGCAACTCGGTAAGTCGTTCAAATGAAGCAGTACTAAGGATTAGCTTTACCAAATCTTTCCCACCAATTTTGTTATCGTCCGTGAAGATAAGAGCTAGGTAACAAAGTCCACACTCCACTGCAAATAATGGAAAGCTTAGAATGAGGAGGAAGGTGGTAATTTCGTCGCGGGGGTGATGGTCGCAGCATGGAACAGCGAACGAGGGAGAGGACGCGAAATCGTGACTTTCATTGCTCCAAAACCGGCCGCTAGTCGCCTGGAACGCTAGGCCCGTCGACGCTCGCGCGATAACCTTCAAATCGCGCTCGACTGTACCTACTGTAGGATCCCTTGCAATCATTTCTTTAGGCAGTCTATAGGCTGACCATAGGCCTTGTCTGTAGACTGTCGATAGACAAATTCTCTAGGACAGGTTCAGCCGCCGCGGTGCCTGAGTGGTTACGACGCTCGGCTGCCGGCCCGAAAGACGCGGGTTCGATCCCGGCCACGGCGGTCGAATTTCGATGGAGGCGAAATTATAGAGGTCCGTGTACTGTGCGATGTCAGTGCACGTTAAAGAACCCCAGGTGGTCGAAATTTCCGGAGCCCTTCACTACGGCGTCTCTCATAGCCTGAGTCGCTTTGGGACGTTAAACCCCCATAAACCATCTAGGACAGGTTCTCTAGGATTTGTCTCATCATCAGGCTGACTACTAAAAGTGTATGGCCATAAATATATACATTGTCTACAGACTATCTATATGATTGGTTTAGACTATACATAATTCTCCAGGATTTGTCTCATCGTCATCAGACTGAGGATGATGATACAAGTCTTAGAGAATTATGTATAGTCTAAACAAATCATATAGATAGTCGGTAGACAATGTATAGATTTGTGGCCAGACACTTTTAGTAGACTTTTTCTATAGACTATGAATAGACAGAAATCAATATATATATATAGGAAGTAAGAGTCTATAAGAAGTCTATAGACTTTCTACACATAATTTTTATAAGGGGATTAAACTAAACATTTAACCGAGGTTTAGTCCAGCGCTGATGTCCTTCACAATAGGCGCCTATATTCTCTCTCGCTCTTTCCCACACCGCAGGTACATGTCCACCGAGACGGACCTGCGTAAGGAGCTCGCGCAGGCTAAGGCGGCGATCAGCATCGACGAATTGGTGCAGGCCACCTCGTTCGTTGGCATCGTGCGCTACCTGGTGCGCACGGCCCTGCGCGTGGGCAACTTCGCGCTCTTCGACGTGCGCTTCGTGCGCATGGGAAACCAGAGCCTGCTCCAGCTGCGGCGCGGATACTCCCTGCGCGGCAAGGTGGGCGCTTCGGTCGAGGACACCGACCTAAGATACCGCATCACCAAGCTCCTGAACATATGGCTGGGCCGGGACAACGTCAGCGCCGAGACGGAGACCCTGCTGCGGCTGGACCACGAGGTGCGTCTTCACCAGTGAGCTGCACTTTGACCAGCGTCCCTGCTAGAACAGATATGCTGTGCATGGAGGTTATTTTAACGCGATAGCATTAGAGTGGTCGTCACACCAAAACCCCACCGACGGCCGGCGTCACGAAATTCGCTGGTGGGTCGAGAGAGGCCACGTGACTTGTTATGTCATCACAATTTACACCGATGGCGCGTTTCGATGGAGGCAAACCGCAAAAAGGCGCCCGTGTGCTGTGTCATGTCCCGTAGCGCACGGGCACAGCACAGCACTGCAGTACGGCATCTACTTCTCTTTCTCCTTCCGCTGCCATACCGCAGTAATGGACAAGTGGCTGAGCACCCGCCTCACATGCGGGAGGTGCGGGGTTCGGCCTCCAGTGACACCGGGTACCCACCGGTGATACAATGGGTACAAGCTTTCCCCTGGTCTGGTGCTCGGCTTATTTAGGGTGAAACGCTTGGGAAATGGATCTTTGACCCAAGTTGAGTAGTCGAAATACCTTGCGCCATAGACGCTCTTTGGCCATAGATCCCCTTGTGCCATAAAAATCCATCATCATCATCTTTCGCTCCCGTCGTCATTTCTTTCGGCGCGGTTCGGGTTCCCACCGAGTTGTGAGAGAATTACTGCGCCACTTTCTTTCCCCAAACACTAGTTTTACAATTCTTCCCCCTGACTGGTCTAGCGAGGTCACTTGATCATGATCCGTAATCGGGCAAACCTTCGAGCTTCTGCGCGTTGAAGGTAGGCGGCAACGTCGACATTCTCTTCTTCTGTAACGTTGGGCAGCATGGCGTCTAGCGTGGTTGTGGCCTCCCTGCCATGGACGAGCCTAAAAGGCGCATCTGGGTGGTCTCCTGCACTGCGGTGTTGTAGGCGAAGACGACGTAAGGCAGGATGACATTCCACGTTTTGTGTTCGGCATCGACATACATAGCGAGCATATCTGCGAGGGTTTTGTTCAGGCGCTCGGTCGGTCCGTTGGTCTGCGGATGGTATGCAGTAGTCCTCCGGTGGCTGGTTTGATGGCTTGCGTTAGTTCCGCCGTGAATGCTGTTCCTCTGTCCGTGCTGAGCACATCGAGGGCGTGTCGAAGAAGAATGCACTCCACGAAAAATTTCGACTTCTCCTGTTGTTCCGTTCGGTAGGGCTTTCGCCTCGGCGTAGCGGGTCAGGTAGTCGGTCGCTATGATGATCCGCTTATTTCCAGACGTTGACTTTGGGAAAGGGCCGAGCAAGTCCATGCCGATATGCCGAATGGGCCTTGAGGGGGGTTCAGTGGGGTTCAGAAATCCTGCTGGTCGGACAATCTCGGCAGGTTTTCACATAGTGTGCGACATCGGAAGACAGTCGGGGCCAGTAATACTTGTCTTGAATACGGTGGAGGGTGCGAGAAAACCCGAGATGTCCAGCTGTCTGCTCGTCGTGTGAAGCCTGAAGAACTAGTTCTCGGAGACAAGCAGGTACAACAAGGAGGTAGACTGCTTTGTACGCTGCGAAGTTCTTTTCACGAGAACATCATTCTGCACACAGAAGGAAGACAGCCCTCGCTTGAATGAAGCGGGGGGGTGAAGAAACCTTGCCTTCCAGGTACTCGATGAGGCGTTTCAGCTCGGGGCCTGAGCGTTGCTGCTGCGCAAACTGAGAGCTGGGGCAGATGGGTCCCAGGAACGCGTCCTCATCGTGGTCCGGCGGCGGTGCATCTACGGGGGCTCATGAGAGGCAATCGGCGTCAGAGTGCTTACATTCGGACTTGTAAACGACAGTGACGTCAAACTCCTTGAGGCGCTGACTCCATCGAGCGAGTCGGCCAGAGGGGTCCTTCAAATTGGCAAGCCAGCAGAGCGCGTGGTGGTCGCTGACCACCTTGAACGGTCGTCCGTACAGGTAGGGGCGGAATTTCGACGCAGCCCAGATGATGGCAAGGCACTCCTTCTCAGTTGTCGAATAGTTAGCATCGGCTTTGGAAAGGGAACGGCTTGCGTATATGCGATGACTTTTTCCAGCCCGTCGCTTTTTGGACGGGGACGGCGCCTAGGTCCACGTGCACGCTGTTTGCGTCCGTATGCACTTCAGTATCGGCGTTTTCATCAAAATGCGCAATGATCGGTGGGGACTGTAAACGACGCTGAAGTTATTTAAACGCTTCTGCTTGCTGCGCTTCCCATTTGAATGGCACGCCTCCCTTCGTCAGTTGTGCCAGGGGCTCTGCGA
The DNA here is from genome assembly GCA_030143305.2 of Amblyomma americanum. Lineage (NCBI taxonomy): Eukaryota > Metazoa > Arthropoda > Arachnida > Ixodida > Ixodidae > Amblyomma > Amblyomma americanum. The sequence continues at coordinate 67,803 of JARKHS020003020.1, forward strand.
TGCGCGAAAAAAAATTTCACAAATAGTCCGTAATATGCGCACAGTCCGACGAATCATGCGCACTGCTTTCTTATTGACGGGCGGTGGAAACTGCTCAATAGCAGCTGTTTTCTGCATGTCTGGGTGTACTCCCTCCATGCTAACGATGTGGCCTAGAAACAGCAGCTCTTCATAGGCAAAGTGGCACTTCTCTGCTTTCAAGATTAGACCAGACGACTTGATGGCGCCTAGTACTGTTCGAAGTCTTTCGAGGTGCTCTTCAAAGTTCGAGGCGAAAACAACAACGTCATCTAAATATACCAGACAAATTTGCCACTTGAGACCTGCCAGCCCCGTATTCATTACTCGCTGAAACGTCGCTGGTGCGGAACGGAGGCCAAATGGCAACACCTTGAACTCGAAGAGGCCATCCACAGTGATGAATGCGGTCTTCTCGCGATCTCTTTCATTGACCTCAATTTGCTAAAAGCCGCTCTTGAGGTCCATCGATGGGAAATACTTGGCGTTGCAGAGCCGGTCCAGTGTGTCGTCGATGCGGGGGAGGGGGTAGACGTCCTTCTTTGTTATGTTGTTCAAGCGGCGGTAATCCACGCAGAATCGAAGTGCGCCGTCTTTCTCACTAAAACAACCGGTGCCGCCCATGGGCTGTTTGAAGCATTTCGCGAAGCATTTCTTCGACTTGGTCCCGAATGGCTTGTCGCTCTCGCGGTGACACACGCTGGGGGCTTTGACGGAGAGGTCGGACGTGTTGGTCCGTTATAATGCGATGCTTGGCAATTGGCGTCTGTCGCACCTTCGGCGATGATGAAAAACACTCACTGTAGCTTCGAAGCAGATTGCGTATCTAGTCTCGTCTGTTCCGGTGCAGGGCTGGGTTGATGTCGAAAGTGGGCGAGTTCTCTTGGTCAGGCGAATCTTCTGCGGAGGGGTCGGAGAGGGCGAAGGAGTCTCGTACGTCGGAGAAAGCAATCGTCGTTCCTCTGTTAATGTGCCGGTATTCTTCGCTGAAGTTAGTCAGCAGTACTTCGGCCTGGCCATTGCGGTAATGTGCGATGCCTCTTGCGATGCTGATTCCTCGGTCTAGAAGCAACTGCATGTTCCCCTCGATGATGGCTTCAGCGTTAATGGCTTTCGTGGCGCCTACGGTCACGATAACACTTGAACGGGGTGGGACGCTCACTTCTTCCTCCAGGGCACTCAGGGCAACGTGATATTCCAGAGCTCTCATCGAAGGGATGGCTTCGTCCGTCGAAAGCGTGATCATCTTGGATCGCAGGTCGATGATCGCCTGATGCTCATTAAGAAAACTCATGCCCAAGATCACTTTGCGGGAACATTGCCGTAGCAAAACGAAGGTCGCAGGTAGGTATGCCCTTTGGCAGTCGCAGTGTGCATCGCCCTGATGGCGAAATGAGGCGGTCGTGACTTTCCCCAGCTGCGCAGCGAATGTTCCATTCATCACTGAGTAATCGGCTCCTGTGTCGACTAGAGCGGTAACTTTCCGGCCGTCGATATTAACTTCTGAGTCGGACGTCCTGGTTCTTGCATTGCAATCCGCCCTCGGCGTCGGGTCACGGCTTCGTCGCGTATGCAAATCGCGGGTGTGGCGTGTCGTCGAAGTTTTTCTGTGTGGCGGCGTCGTTTTGAATGCAGGTCGCGTCGTGGTCGCGGTTGTCATTTTGTGCGGCGTCGGTGCAGCGAGTGTAGCGTCTTCAGGCTACGTAGCGGGTGCAGCGTCTTCATGGGGCGTGGTAGTTGGAGGATTTTCGGCGTTTCCCTCGTGAGCAACCTCACCTCCAGAGGTTGCTGTCTTTACTTTCTTCTACGGGGCTGGGAGACCTTCCTTGTACCGCGGCTGCGTAGCTGCGGCGTGGCGACGCAAAGCGCGAGGTCGACGGCGATGGTGAGCGCGAAAGGCGGTTCGGCGTGTACTCCTCTCGGCGCAGGTACTCGTCGATTTCCTGCGGACGTTGGCCGAAGCTTGGTTGTTGTGCGTGAACGGGAAATCCTCGAAGAGCGATACGTCGGTACGAGCAGCGACGAAGAATATGACCTGCCTCACCACAATGGAAGCAGAACGGTCGGTTGTCGGAAGTCCTCCAGGCGTCGCATTTCCTTAGTCTTGAGCGTCGCTTTTAGGATGGGCGGGCAGGAGCAGCTAGGGAGGCGGCGCTCGGGAACAAGTTGTTCATGTCGGAGAGGATGTAGCTATGGCTTGTCGTTGGGGCCGAGGAGTGCGTACTGCAGCGGCGTAGGTCATGGCCTGGGGTTCTGTGGCCATCGGAGTGCCAAGTGCCTGTTGCACTTCTTCCCGTACCACATCCATGAGAGTCGCTGCTTGCGGCAGTGGGGAGGATGACAGTAATCGGCGTAGCTCGTAGCGGATGATTTCGTGGATAACTTCCCGCAAGTTGTCGCTGGTGGTGGCCGTAGTGTCCGAACGGATTGCACAGGCAGAGGAAGGGCGAGTGTACTGCCGAGCTCGGAGGTCGAGGGTCTTCTCGGTCGTGCAGGCTTCTTGCATGAATTTCTCGACTCTTTTTGGCGGCTGGCAGACGAAGCCTCCAAATACTTGTTCTTTTACGCCGCGCATTAAAAACTGAACTTTCTTTTCCTCGGTCATCTCGGGGTCGGCGTGGCGAAAGAGGCGATTCATTTCTTCCAAGTAACCGCGGACGTACGGGCTCATTTGGGCGCTGGATCCTAGACTCGAGGAGTCGTTCGGCTCTTTCTTTCCTCACGACACTATTGAATGTCTTGAAAAGTTCTCTCTTTAATAGCCCCAATGTCGTTAGAAAATACTCGTGATGTTCATATAACGTGCGTGCTGAACCCTCCAGTGCGAAAAAGTCGTGCCGGAGCTTCGCCGCATCATCTCCATTGTTGAATGATGCCACGCGCTCATATTGGTCCAACCATTCTTCGGGGTCTTTGCCTAGGGATCCATTGAAAGTTGGCTCTGCAGTATGATCGGGATCGACGTCTTTGGCGAGGTTGGTGTGCTGGTAGCGGCGTCCTTTCGCTGTCTGGTGTGGTACGGCAGGGTCCCGAACTCAGGCTGCTCTCCCTGGAGACGTCGACTCCATGGCTCGGTGAACTTCTGGCTCGTCCTCCGGTGCTAAGCGGAGGGGGCTGGCGTCCCTACTTGAAGGGGGCGTCCGGAACATGGAAGGCTACCCCGCACCTCCACCAGATGTCACGTAGTGGTGACGCAGTCGAAGGAGCGGTGAAGACGAACAAAAGTTCTTCGAAAAGAAGACTGTTTATTGGGCTGACTTGCGCCCACAATGGACTGAATCACTCGGCGGCGGCGTAGCAACAAGTGTGCTCGGCGGTCGTCGAAACGAATGACTGCCGCTGTCGGCCATGCTCAATTTAAAGCTAATATCGATTTCTAGATAAAGTGTACAGAGTTACCAGAACATTTTGGAAAAACGTAGAATCAGATCTGGGAAACGGACTGTCGTTAAAGTGACCAATTTGTGATCACCGGTGGCTGCGGTGCCATTGCATTCTTAATTCAGTTAAAAAAGTGTATTATGCAGATAACCAGAGGTCGCAGAGGATGAAGGGTGTGGGATAAAAAGTGAGGAGTTATCGACAGTCGTGCGACAAGAAACGGCCCAACGACGTCGATGTTCACTGAGTAAAAGTGGCAACAGAGTTGCAGAAGGGTTGTATAAGAGAGTTATGCAAGGGCTTGGCGGTGCCCGGCTACGCCGGTGGAGCGGCATGAGAGGCACGAACGGGTTCACTGGCGAGCAGTGTTGGTGTATTGGCCAGGCGTACACTCTAAACAGGAATACGCCTATATGGGTGTAAAAAGAAAGCAAGCTATCCTCTAACGCACACCCTTTTATAAAAGAGATTGCGCCAGAGGAGAGCATACTCCCTTTTCACTTCTTTTTGTTTAGAACGCGTAGGCAACGAGCGGCCTGTATATATACGGTGCGGTGGCAGATTATACCATAAAGACCAGAAGACATATTAGGACTTGTTGCTGGGGTAATATATACCTTTACAGAAAGAACATTTTGTCACGGAGAGGGTGGAAGACCGAGTAAGAGGACACAGGAGGAGCGTTTGTTTCACCCTTCTGTGTTGTCTTGCCGTGGATTATTTACTCGGATATTCAAGACAGCCCAAGGAGTTGCGGAAGGCAAAGTTAAGATATGAAGAGGGAAGTCGAGATATTGAGTGTGAAGGAAGGTCAGGACCTGGAAATGGACTAGCGTGCGTCATGCAGTGACGGGCACTGATAACCTATGGTTTGTTCAACAAAGCCCTCCTACGCAGCCCTCGCGGTACGTCGAACCAACGTCTTCAACCTCTTTCAAGGTTATACTGCCCTGTTTTGTGCTCTACAGCAAGTGCGTTTTCGCTCCCTTGCTGCGCAGGTGATGAAAATAATCAGCAAGAGTGTGCCGCAAGTGCTGAGGCCTCTGGAGGACGTGACGTCCGGGATGATGAACCTGACGTCTGAGGAGTGGGCAGCGGCCGTGAACGAGGCGCACAACGAGCCCCAGCTCAAGCTGCAGCCCTCGGATACGGTGATCGACACTGATATGGTCTCCGTCCACAACGCCTCCACCTTCCTGGTAGACGAGGGCGTCAACGTCACAGCTTTCTACCTGGCCACGAACCTCGCGGCCGACGTGATCTTTCTGGTGCACACCAAGCTGGCAAGTCTACTTTTTAGCTTTTCCGCCGGTAGTTCTTCTGGGGTGACTGTCGGAATTCCAGGATGATATTGACGCCACTAATCAGATGTCTGTGGCGCCAAAAAAATCACGCGACCACTCACAGTGAGGCATCGCAATGAAAAGGTTTCGCTGTAGTGAATTCGTTGTGACGTCATATCATCACGTGATCATGCTTTGGCTCATGCCGACCGGGTGGTTTTTCAGAAATTGGAGATTTGTTGGCGCGTGTAGCTCTTCACCGCCGCCTTGTCGACGAGAGTGATTTTTCACCAGCTTTGTGCTGCAAACGGGGGGGGTAGAAGCGCTGAACGCTGAGCTTTTTAACACCGCGGGAAAGGATCCTTCGCACAGTAGAGCGAAATTGCGCAGTATGTGTTCTTAAATGCGTGGGTTTGTGGAGAAGCCGGGAACTACTACATTGCTTCGTGCCTCAAGCATGCGAGGCAGATGCTCAAGGTACTGCGCCCAATGGTGTTTCAGATGCATCAGGAGGCCCGCCGAAGCTCCATATGATACATAAACTGCGTGAGATACTGTTGGACGGCTGCGCCGTGCTCCGAAAGGTTCATTTATACTTGAAACATAGGAATAGAGGAAGAGCCTGACGATGCAGTCTGCGCTTGCGCGAAGTACTCTTACGACGTAAATAGACCGCATGTCATTTTCGCCAAGTTAGGTTGGATAATCCGTCTGTATAAATGGTCGCCACTGCTAAGTAGTGAACACACAGGTCCAATAACATCCATTATTCCACCAGCCAAATAATACACTCAGGTCACTGTTGACCTCACCTTACGCTTCGAGAGCAAATGTCTGAATCGTTTTTTTTTTCTTCTGCAGTAGTAGTTAGACGGTTTTGGCTTAAGAATGCCGTGATAACGCGCCTGCCAGGAACTGTGTGAGCATGCGTATACCGCACACGCGCTCACTTTGTCTGGCGGGAGCGGAATCGGTGTATTGCAAGGGCTTTCTAAAAGGCTGCATGTACATAGAGTCCCCTGCACTCCCTTACGAAAATGGTCTATAGACAGTATATAGACTTCTATAGACTCTGCAGCCTTCCTATAGATATTTCTTTGTGTCTATTCATAGCCTATAGACAAAAGTTTGCTGAAAGTGCACGACCACAAATCTACAGATTGTCTACCGACTGTTCTCTAGGGTTTGTCTATAGTGAGTCTATAGACTTTATAAAAAAAGTCTATGGACAGCCTATAGACTGTCTAAAGCAATTTTTTTAAGGGCTAGGCATGTGGATTGTGGACTTGCTAAAACCAATACATGAGTGAAGTCATCTTGGGTGTCCTTTTAATTCGTTTCGCTTTGAACCAGGAAACCTCCTCGAGCCGGTTGCACCAGGCGGGCTTCTGCATGTTCCTGGTCCGCAAGTGCCTGGCCCTCACCTGGCCCATCCTGGCCGCCCAGGTGCTGCTGAAGGGGAAGAGTAGCGTGTCAGTTTTACAGGGCATCTACGCTAGCTTGAAGGACACCGCCAAGGTTAGTGTGCAGGCTGGCAAAGTTACCAATAGGGCTAGAGGTGTCGTGACACAGTCTCAGGCACTCTGTGAGTAGTAATAGCAGTTTTTATTTGGGACCAAAATTTACGTCCTTGATGAGTGGGCTAAAGACAGTTCTCCGCCTAACGAGGCCATCCCACCTTTAACAGCAGTGGCAACTACTTAAAGAATTTGATTGAGAACACTTAAAATTTAATACGCTCATAGTTGTAATACAAAACAACCAAGTCATAACGCGAAATTGTAGATACAATACATGTTCAACATGTATCTATAACATATTTTCAACACAACATAAAAACAATAAATTGAGAAAAAAAGGAGGACACTTAAGCTTCGCTTTTATGAGTGGCTTGCGACAGCGTGTTGCTGATGTACGCATAAGTACACAAAGACACTCAAAGTCCGCAACGCATTCACTATAGGCCCACTTTTATTCAGTTCGAACCAGCGAGCCTTCATAGCGTGCTCGCCTCGCAAACTGAAAGACCTGCATTCTATTCCTCGTACCTCCACAAGGTTTTTTTTTTATTTGGAGATTAGCGTTTTACAACGCCGACAAACGCCAGCAAAGCCGACACCGGCTTTTCTGCGACACGAGCTCCTTAACGCTGTCGCGTTAAAGTGGAGTTTGTTCGTACAGTGTAGCGCTGCCACTATAGTTGTGAAGCTGTTGAAACTGGCGGGTTTTTAAATTAAATTTTAAAACCGACGGCGCGTTTAAGTCCAGCGAGCAGATTGTCAGACCACGGTCGGGCTTCACCATTCTCGCCATCCGTGCCGCCATCCACGCAGTCGTCCGACGTGCTCACCTGGATAGATGAGAGATCTCTCGGCCTGGCCGTCGACATCATCAGCAACGTCACGCTGTCTGTCGTGACCAAGGCGCTGCCTGTCGGCTCCAGTGCGAACTACACTGGCCCGACACCGCCCATCAAGGAGGACGACCAAGGGTTTATCAACACCTACGTGCGCGCCAGACGCCACCACTGCGACGTAAGCTCACGGCGTGCATTTTGTTACACCTGTAATCACTCGGAGGTGGTCCTGTGAAAATGGGGGCGCCGTCGTTGCAATACTAGGATGCCTCGGATACCGGGATTCGAGGCTGCTGGAGTGTGGGTGCAGTGGTGTATTTTATTACAGGGAACTATAAGCGAACAGACAGCTTGTTCCCGTCCACATCAAGTGATTAAAAATTAACGGTGGTTTAGCATTGTTTAGCTTTAGTTAAACCGAGAGAGAAGCGGTAGCTTCACGATGGTTTAGCCTGGCAAGGTCTTGTTATGCTCAGCTTTGGTCGTTTCCTTGGTCTTTGCCAAGCTAAACCATCGTGAAGCTACCGCCGGCTCTCCTCCCGTTACGTACACGGTTTAGGAGGCCGTGACGTCACGGCCTAGCACGTGAACACCGCATGTCGACTTCGTTCCTAGCAGCGTCGGCACGGCGCCCTTTGGCGAGACGTTCATCCCGTTCTTCCGTCGTCTCGGCTGCTCTCTGTGCCTCCTTCTGTTCACGTATTCTCCGCAGGCACGATACAAGAACATTATCCTGCCTGTTTGAGAGATCCTTCAGAACTGACATGAGGTTCCACAGCGCACAACAAGGAAGGGACACAACACGAGCGTGTTGTGTCCCTTCCTTGTGCGTGTTGTGTCCCTTCCTTGTGCGCTGTGGAACCTCATGTCGATTACCCACTACCCCGAACCCTAACCTAGCTCCTATGGAAGTGCATACTAATCATCACCATAATCAACCTAATTATGTCCACTGCAGGAGAAAGTCGCCCCCCCCCCCCCCCCCTCTCATATCTTTCCAAATAACTCTGTACATAGCCAGCCTCGGCCATTTTATCCCCGCAAGCTTGCTAACCACACACTCACCTGATTTTCTTCCGCCGTCTGTTACGCTTGCTTTCTCTTGGAATACAGTCCGTTACCTTTGGTTGACCATTGGTTGACATACATTTTGTTATTATACCGTTCGTTATCTTGCCTTCGCATTTCATGCGTTGCCCATGCATATTCCCATTTATTCTTCTTGATTTCGACTAGGATGTTATTAACTCTGTTTTTTTTTGTTTATCGACTCTGCTCTTTTCCTGTGCTTAACGTTACGCCTATCGTTTTCTTTCCATAGCTCGATGAGCTCTCCTCGACTTTAGTTCAGCCCTTTTCGTTAGCCTCCACATTTCTGTCCCATAGCTAGGTAAGTACCAGTAAGGTACAGCTGTGATATACTTTTCTCTTGAGGGATACTGATAAACTTCCATTGATGATCTGAGAGTACCTGCCAAATGCGCTCCACTCCATTCTTATTTTTCTAGTATTTCGCTTACGTGTTCCGGATATGTGGTCACTACTTGCCTTAAGTATATGTACTACCTTAAGACTTTCGACGTTTCACTGCCTATCGCAAATTACTGTTTACTTCCGTAACTCTTCAACAATAGTTTCGTTTTCTGCATATCAGCTTTCAGACCTACCCTTCTCCTTTGCCAGTCTAGGCTATTGGTCATGCTTTGCAGTTTGTCCCCTGAGCCACTTAGCAAGGCAATGTCATCAGCGAATTGCAGATTAGTCAGGTATTTTCCATCATCTCTTATCCCCAACTCTTCCCAATCTAGCTCTCTGAATGTAGACACGTGGGGAATATAGTACTGGAGGGATCTCCTAGCCTGACACCCTTTCTTACCAGGATTCTATTACTTTTCCGGTATACTTTTCTATATATTCCCCTTCTACATCCTCGTTCCGGAATGCCTGCATGACGGATGAGGTTTTGACTCAATCAGATGCTTTCTCGCAATCTCTCTCTCTCTCTCTCTCTAAGGCATTCTGTATACAGAGGTGGTCGGTTTTTCTAGCATAATCTCCCCGCCATCCTTCAACATGTCTTCACGTATACCTGGTCTTCACCAGCTGCTTTACCCCTCTGCATTGCTTGTGAAACTATCTTTAGCGTCCTCTTTCGTTACCGGCGGGATGTCCAATTCTTCTGCTCCACTGCCCCCTCATCATCATCCTGACGTTTTCAGTTACTGTATAGATATTTATGGAAGCTCTCGGATAGCTGAACTTTTGTATCCATACTGAATCAATTATTGATATTCACATAGGGCTTCTTGTCTCTTAGCGTGTACATCTTATTTATGCCTATGCCTAGTTTCCTCTTCAGTGTTTTTAGGCTTCCTGTGCTCTTTAACGTGTGATCGATTTTCTGCTATGCTTCCTTATGTCTGTTACTTCACGCTCATTGGTTTACTTTGACAGTTTTGCCAGTCCTATTTGATCTTTGAGGTTAGAAGGTTTCGTCCCTTGGCGTATCTTACCAGAGAGCTTACCTCAGAGAGCTTAACAGTCTCGCATATCGACTGACACCTGAACCACGCCGTAATGGAAGGGATAAAGGAGGGAGTGAAAGAAGAAAGGAGGCGCAGTGGAGAGCTCCGGAATAATTTCGACTACCACCTGGGGATATTTAACGTGCACTGACATCGCACAGCACACGGGCGCCTTAGCGTTTCGCTTCCTTCGGAACGCAGCCGCCGCGGTCGGGTTCGAACCCGGGAACTCCGGATCAGTAGCCGAGCGCCCTAGCCACTGAGCCACTGCGGCGGGTGACGCCGGGTTGTGACCAACCTAGTTTCAAGATGGGATGCCCACCGTGTTCTGAACATCATAGTTTCGAGATACCAACCTAGACGACATTAGAGTTCCCATCAGGAGCAGCTCGGGGCTGTCCAGTATCAACAAAATTTGCTGATTGGTTGAGAAAGGCGTTACAAGGACGTTACAAGGTCACGCGACCCCAAAGAAACCAATCTCAGGCCACTCCCACACAGAAGTTGCAGCAGAAGCTACGACAAATGTCGACTCTAATGCTGGCGCATTCCACTGTGAATGTGACTTAACTTACCTTTTGTAGCCTATTAAACTTTTCTTTACAGTGAAAGTAGCCCTGTTGTCATTACAACGCGTTATTCTATCGATACAGGCCATCTTCAATTTGATCGTCTCTTCAAGCATCCCTCTGAACTTTGAAGGGAGGCCCTCATTTTTTTTTCCTTCTACTTGTGTATTCGCCTCGCAGGTGGCGCTCCGAAGCCCCCCAACCATGGCCGAGCTCGCCACGTTCAACGCAGAAGCGGCGGGCCGCGTGTCATTCGCCGACGTCATGAACTCGGTGCTTGTACCCACCGTGCCACAGCTGGAGCCGTACATCTACGAGCGAGGAGTGCCGCACCAGTACAACTTCGGCACCGTAGGATCGGTAATGGCCGCGGGGCTCGTCGAAGCCCTAGAAGCGTCGACCGAAGGCGACAAAAACGATAGCTGGGACAAGTCCACGCGGGCCAAGTACAACAAGACGGTCGAGTGCCTCGTCGGCCGTCACCACCGCCAGGGCTTTGGTAGCATGGTATGGGGCGCACCAGAGCGCGCTGTAGTTGTATTGCGCTGGATGCATGATACCGTTACAACTCCGCCTCTGTGCACGGCGAGGATAACTACGCTAGAGATGTAGACTGGGCATCGAGGCCCCTCTGTGTACACGCAAAGCTACTTCACTCGATGCATGCCGTATGTCTTGAATCGACATTGTACCTGCCCTACCGGGAGTTGCAGGCGTGCCCGAAGAGATGGCGCTGGCTGACTGCTGCCAACCGTATATTCGAAAAAATTAGCTGCGGTTCAACTACTGCTGAACCTGGTTAGAGAGCCAAAGCTGCGGTGTATCGGGCAAGTAGACGCGGCTTGGCGTCTGTGACCTTGACATTGGAAAGGCAGCGCGCCCACCCTGCCACCCTGGCAGGTGGCGGCTAAATGGTTCATCGCGAGAGGTTGGTCAGCCAATGAGCACTGCGGCCTATTCTACGGCCCTGTACAGGTCAAAGGTCAAGTTGTGCGACACCATGGTGGGCCACATAGGGTAAGGCCTATAGCCACACTTGACCTCTGGCTCACTTGAAGGTCAACCGGCAACGCACGGCGAAATCGGCTTTACCTAGAGTAGTGAATTAAGGTTTCGTTTCAAAACCCAATCCCCGATATACGCGGCAGATCCTTCGGTAAACGTTACGTGTTAGTCACGTTGCCCAAACCTGCCTCTGCACTTGTCAGCTTCCGGCCGGCGTCGCATCGTCGGTGTGGGAAGGTCTAAAGAGGGCGGAGGACGTAAGGTGGTGCGCCAATGCACGCGTAGAAGCGCACAGGCTTCCAGCTACTGCTGCGAACCGCGCCGAGGCGTTCTACGCCGCCGAAACAGGGGGGTGAGGGCCTATATACAGCAGTACTCGCAGTTTGTGCCCGTCTTTTAGCACGCACACATAGAACCTCCTCTTAGAGAGTTTTAGCATAGCGCGATCTACGATACGATACCGTGATACGCTTCCGCGGGCCGCCACTGAGCGTGCGCAGAACGCCATGCCGGCGCCAGATGGCGCCACGTTCCCGTCAGCAGCTCGCGCGCCTGCCGCGCCGAGACCAATCAACTCGTACTCAGTGGTGCTCGCCGAACCGGGCCACGGTGGCGGATTGCGGATGACGCTTTAATTCCGCAGTTTATTGCCGGACGACGCGATTGCTGGGGAGGTTCTCTGTAATACTCGAAGCTGTAAAATGCGCAGGTCACCGGCAGCACCAGAAAAATGCGAGCGACTCTGATGGCGCTTTCGGCGGGGGTGCAGCTGGCCTACGCCGCCATGGAAACCCGCTTCCGCCGCCGGGTGACGAACGACCGGATCTTCCTGGAGCTCTGGCCCGCTGCCCAGGAGACATTCTTCGTGCGCTACTGCCTCCTGTGGTGCACCGCGTCCGACACGCCCAACCCCATCACGGCCAAGGAAATGTGCATGTTGCCCCTGTACAACATGAGGGAGTTCGGCGACCGGTACAAGTGCAGGGCCAACACCACGTACTCCGCGGGCGCCTTCTGCGATGTGTGATCTTCCGCTGTGCGCACAGGAGGACACGGATTCCGTTGACAATACCTTATGTTTTCGTTCATAGCTTCCTCCCATTAATCTATAACTACTACCGCACTTTCAGTTGACACACACTAGCCGCTACTTTTTTATTGCATAACGTACACTCGCTTCTATTAATATTTGCACTCTTTTGGGTGCTAAAATGGACTCCCATGATTTACACCCATTGCCGTGCCATTTTAACGCTCAAACTCACCTGATCGCACCCTTTTGTGTAACCCAAAATGGTGTGGTTGCACGTATACAAGCCTTTTATTTGACATGGGCTGCAGAAAGGGTGCGAAAATGATAGACGAAGGATCACATGTCGCGTTGTGGTTTGTCGGTTTCTCTCTGCAAGCCGGCGAGCGCAGCCATGTATGCATGACGTCACGGGATTATCCGAACCTCGTGTGCTGTGTGTCTTACCGCACGATGTGCAGCGTTTATACTGTATACACGAGATAGAGGCTTTGATGTGGGTAGCTTTTCTCAGCGAGATTATATGCACATAAGTGCGCGGTTCGATTAACAATTGATGCCTATCGCTATCCCGTTTATTGTTATTAATATTGTTATTTTACTGCTGTGGACTTTGTATCGAAAGGCTACCCTCTAAATATTCATGTATCTCCTTTCTTTGACTAATGTGTCTGTAGTGTAATTATTTGTTTATTAACATGTCCTAATCAGTGTGGGAAAGGGAGCGCGTGACTTCACGCACACTGAATAGCAGACAAGAGTAGGTTCTTGACAGCCATTATTTGTACAAACTCTTGATTGGCCTGCGAACTTTGCTACAGCAGTTTCCGCAGTATATATGTGGTGATGGAAACGGTCGTCTTCGGATGTTTCTCTGACGGCATGGTGTGCCAAAATTACCTCGGGTGTTGTCTCCAGCTTCAGAGAAACGTGATTTTGTTTGACTTTATGAGCCTAAATGTGAAGTGCACAGTTTTCTGTCAAACTGAAGGTAAACTTCGGACAACGTTTCACTCTGTGAACGAGAAGACAAGACTGGGCGTCCTTGCGTTTTTGTGACATAACTACAAGAAGTACTAACATACAAGAAGTACTAACTCATGGAATATACCCAGTTTTCGCACCGATTATAAATTACAAATGTCTTATAATCTGCCCCATGTTTTAAGCACATATCAACATACAACGCGATATACAAAAGCTGAGCTGCGGAAATATTTTGTTCAAAAGCCATTCTATGTCTCCACTTGTTGAAAGTTTGCTTGAGTGTTAATGTATTTTTCTTTCAACATATGTATGGACATTTCAGTGTTCTCATTTTTAACCATTATTCAAGTCGGTGTACGTACGTGTCGAGTGTTTTCTTTATATAATCTACTACTGTATGTGTGACTGGTTTTGCAAAATGTCCTGTACCGCTCGTGTCCTACTGCTTGTAGGGGTTTCCTGGACCCATTCAAGCTGCCCAGGCAGCTTTTAGCCAGGAAACCCTCCAGTTGAACCTGGAAAGTAAACTTGACTATTGACTAACTGTGTATTTTGACGAACTGCTGTAGTATGTCGCCAGATTAGAGCTCTCCGACTCGAGCGCACCGCGCTGATTTGCTTTTGCAATTTACGCTTGCTTCAACACGTTGTTTGATTTGCCCTTAAGGCTAGCTTGTAGCTGTGTCGTGCAGTACTACAAGAATTCAAAATCTTTGTGCGCGTGAGCTGCCGAGAACTATGGCGCCTCAAGCTTTGTGCGCCATTTTTCAGGCGAGACGCAGATTCACGTTTGTACAATGCATAATGAGCATAGGTGAGCACATATATTGGGGGGGGGGGGGGGTAGGGTGCAGGAATGCTCATGATAGCGCTCCATGGTCTCCCGCTGCACAGTATGCCGAAAAATATAGCTGCGAAAATTGAGCAATTTGTGTTTAAAAGTTTCTTTTCTCGCAAAAAACTATCATCTGCACATAAAGGGGAATACAGATACATCATTAAAGAAGCAATCAGGAGGGAGTTTGCTTTTATTGGTAGATACCAGCTCCTATTCACAAAAAGACCGCTCCTAAAAAAAAGCTATTTTAAGGTAGAAGATTAAAATAATGCTACGCCGCCACAGGCCAATTTCGTAAGTACAAGCGGCGACTAAAAATCCCGAACTCTAATAATCTCTGGGGCTGACAAGGTTACGCATCATAATATTGAATTCGTTTTTTTTTTCAAAACTCTAGTGCTTGTCACAGAAGAAAGATTGCAGAAAGAACCTAAATGCTGCAAGCCAAGGACAATCACAGGCGGCCAGTTCAGTTTCTGGTTTTAGCGCCGATGTATATAATGCGTGACAGCGTGGTTTCGTTTTTGACGCGCCTTGGTTTACAAGCGCTGAGCAGGGAAGTGCTGCTTTTAGTGCTCTCAGATGGAGTTCATGCCTCGGCACTCAGCTGCGCCGCATTTT
>JARKHS020003021.1:0-19786 GCA_030143305.2 Amblyomma americanum
GTGCATGTACGGCAATACCGTCATGTTCTTTCTCCAATCTCTGTCAGCTCCGTCTTGGTTACGAACCACTTCCCTGCTCTCTTTGAGCAAGCTCTCTGCAACCGCTAACAAGAGCGTGCCTGGATAGCCAGAGCTGCTCAACCTGGTCACCTGGTTAAGGAACGCAGACTCCAGTCTATGCTCGCACGATTTCTCGAGAGCACTGCAAAAGCATGACTTAACAACCGCACGTTTCACTAGTTTTGAGTGGGCTGAACTAAAAGGAAGAACAGGTTTGTTTCCTCGCGGTTCATAAGCCCAGCACACATGGTTAGCAGAAAAATAAATACCCAAGTCAAGAAATCTGATGAATCTGTTCACAGCCAGTTGATGCGTCAAGATTAGTGGTTGAAGGCATTCCGAAAACAAAGACAGAACACTAAACAAGTTTGCCTGATTGGACATATCTTCTGCGCCGGTGAAAACGAGAAAATCGTCCACATATCTGAAGATGCCTACAATACAACACTGGACCCTTCACTTCTACGCTTCAATTCCCGGTCCCGCTCCGCTAGAAAAATGTCGCTCAAAATCGGAGCAACGCAGGAGCCAATACATATTCCGTTTTTTTGAGTGACGATGGTGCCTTCCCAAACTGCGATTGTTGGCTTAAGGTAAGTTGAAAGCAATTCCAGGAAGTTATCGACAGATAAACCACTACTGTTTTGAATCGGAATCACCCCATCTCTGTCTATGCAGTTCCTTACACTGGTCAGTAGGCTGTCCTGCGGGATCGAATAATAAAGATCTTTAATGTCGACTGAGAAAGCCGACAGGTTCGCCTTGGGCCTGTCCTTAAGAAATCGGATCACCTCGTCAGAGTTCTTCACCTTGAAAGGGTCGTCAACGGTAAGAGAATTTAAATTTTGCTGCAGAAACCTTGCAAGCGACTTCTGCCAAGTTCCATTTTCAGAGATAATTACCCGCAGAGGGCAGTCCACTTTATGAGTTTTTGCAGCAAAGAAAAGGTCCAAGCTTACCTTTTCCGCCTTGTCTATGGATTTAACAAGCTTATCCAAATTCATGGAGCTGCATAACCTTTTTGCCGCACTCTTTACACGCTCTAGACGTACGTCATTTCTTCTATCGAACACCGAGTACACAGCTTCCTCTGCTCTTGCTTTATACATGACCTCCGAAGGCACCACAAAGCCCCCTTCCTTGTCGGCGGTAAGCAGTGCTAAGGAATTATCCTGCAAATAAGAGACAGTTCTCTGGATGGGCAATCTATGAGGCTGGATTATAACATCTACACCCTCCGAGAGGCATCTCCCATCCTCCGACCCAGAGGCAAGACTTGACACCTGCCTCACCATGGCCAAACGTTCCGCGGTTGTCTTCCTTGGCTCCACAGCGAACTTGGGTCCGCAGCTGAGCACTTGTCGCACATAAGACGGTAGCTGGACATCACCGATGATGTGGACTGTATTCCCGTGAACCGGCACTCTTGGTGGAAGCATCCTTCGAAGCGAAGGAAGCGCTTGTTGCCATAGAAATTCCGTCGTCCTGTCAACTTCGAGGGAGAGTCTCCGCCAACGGAAAGCAGCGCTCGCAGGGCTCACGCCTGAGGCAGACCACAACCGAAGATGGTCTTTGAGGAGACGGGCTTGACGTTGCCATTTCGAGCGCAAGAGTTTGCACATCCTTGTGCTGTGGTTACTTGGCGGTGCCAAGACGCCGAACTGTGCCACAAGATCGGGAGGGGTTACCCTGTGGCGGATGCAGAAACCGTGTGACCTGGCCATGCATGAGGCCACCGCTACCAAAAGATACAATGCGACATTGGTCGCTGAGAGTGACAGAGCCCTGAGAAAAAATGAACTTGCTTAGATTTCTTGGCTTGGGTATTTATTTTTCTGCTAACCATGTATGCTGGGCTTATGAACCGCGAGGACACAAACCTGTTCTTCCTCTTGGTTCAGCCCACTCAAAACTAGTGAAACATGCGATTGTTAAGTCATGCTTTTGCAGTGCTCTCGAGAAATCGTGCGAGCATAGACTGGAGTCTGCGTTCCTTAACCAGGTGACCAGGTTGAGCAGCTCTGGCTATCCAGGCACGCTCTTGTTAGCGGTTGCAGAGAACTTGCTCAAAGAGAGCACGGAAGTGGTTCGTAACCAAGATGGAGCTGACAGAGATTGGTGAAAGAATATGACGGTATTGCCGTACATGCACACCATTGCCCACCAGCTCAAAAAAATAGGAAAAAGAGCAGGAGTTCATGTGGTCTTTTCCGCACCTGAGAAACTCTCTAAACTATGCAAAAAGGTGAATTCCGCCGTCTCTGTCCGCAATTCCTGCGCTGTTAGGCACAGGCAGCCATTTGTGAAGTGCGCGAGAAACGTGGTGTACTCGATTCCATTGCCCTGCGGACGAGCCTACATAGGCCAAACAGGCAGGTGCCTCAACGAGAGGCTCATGGAACATAACAACAACGTCATCGGGGCATCTCGTCATCTCGGCATACACTGCCGTGATTGCCAACAGTGCAAGGAACGTGGTCCTTCTTTGGGAGGAACCACCATCCTTCACATGAACATAAGCAAAACAGCCAGGGAGATTGCTGAGGCTGGAGAGATTGCAGAAAAAAGGGATCACTGTGTCAGCACTCCATCATTGCTGTTAAGTGATAAGGAGCGTCATATCATGCGAATTTCGGAATGAGTATTATGGCTTCGACGTTCTTGTGCGCGCACTGCTTTTTAGGTTTTTTAGCTTTTTGTTTTTTCCTTTTTTTGTCGTGTGCAGAAAATGATGTGTTCGCTTGCGATGTGGCGCCGCTACCAGATGCTCATGATTGTACCTTTTCGTTGCTGCGCATGCCCGCTGTACACCATATATAGTCGCTCGCACAGCAATAAACTTTTGTTGAATACGGCGCTTTGTGGTGTCTCCCCTCGTGTCCGTGTTCGTCTTGCGCTGTGAATGTTAGCATGAAGTACCAACTCGCCCAGCAACTGATTTTAACCTAAAATCAAGTTCATCTAAACACGCACTGGTCAGAGTTGTCTTGTTAAACGAAAAGTAAGGGCAACAACAGCAAGGACAATGCGAAATAAACACTGGCAGCGCGAACAATGAGAGCGCAAAAAACTTTTCACTGAGGCCGCGTCGCCGAATCGGCGTCCGCACTCGTACACGGCCACTAGGCTTGCAATGTGTGTGGGGACGGGGAATACGCGTAATACGGAATAGCCGGCCGAAGTGCCGAAGGGGAGGTGTTCCCAAGGTGTGTCAAAAGATGACTCACACTTATCTGTTCTGGCTATTGGAAACCAGCATAGGCTGTATACTCCATCCTAGCTGTCACCTGTCATTGTAAGTGAATTTTCTCAGAAAAGATTCGAGGGAGCTTAGGGGGACCCAAACTCAAAAACGTATTTTTCGTTGTGTCAGCTGTGTGGTGGGTTACTGGAAAAAGGTCCATTCTCTGACCACCACCCCTTGAGAGGGTTTATTCTTATTTCCAGCTTTGGCAGGATATACAAAGAAAGTTCTCGGCCCTACTTTGTTCGCGGAAGAACTACTACTGCCGTGAAGCGGTCAAGGGGGTGTCGCGGTAGAATTTACACACCTGGAGGGGAAATAGAAGTTCCCTCCTTTTTGGTGGTAGTTAAGTGCTGCCATCTATCGACCGAGAAAGTTCAAATCTGAGTTGCCTCGTAGCTGGTGAGCCCACTTAACATACGCCTACGCCGCACCTCAAATGGCATGCCGCGGCCCGCTGCTGCCGCCCAGTTTGTAAACAGGTTGCCCGGACAAGATGGCCTCCCGATCGATAAAAACCACATCACTTCCGCCACACTTTTCTCCCATGTTGTTGTATAGGAAGGGCCTTTCCTGAGTGTTCCTTCCTCCATGGATGTGGGTTTTCGCTTGCGCAGACTACGAACGGACCCAGCTCTAGTGTGTATGCTCTTTCGTCGCGCTGGTTGTGCGGTTGGGCGCCGCCGTGCCAGACAAGGCAAGACTCGTCCAGTCAAGAATGTGTTGTGGCGATGCATAGCGCTGTGACGAATGTCAGGGACGACGACGCTAATGGGGGAAGAAGGGTGTGGTGGCTGCAGGGGGAGAGCCATTTTTGTTACGCAGTTTTGTGGTCCCCAAAAAAAGTTTCCAGCTTAAAGGTAGAGGAAAGATCTGGGAGGGGGGGGGGGGGGTTGCACGAAAGCCGCAGCGCATAGCTGCTCACGGGAGAAACAGGTAGGAGAAAGTAAGTAAAAAATGAAAGTGCATCGCGGAGTAGGGGGTTAGCATTCTTCCTTGAAAAGGGCACGTCCTGGAGATGAGTTGGGAGATAAGCAACTTGAAAAGAGAAAGGGGGCGGGGGCCGAAACATGTGAAAGAGTTTGGAATTCTCGCAGAATGAGTCAAAAGCAGTTTTGAAGGCAAGGGTGTGAAAAACGCGGAAGCGTCAAAGTATTCTTGCAAAGCCGCAGGAGAAGCATCATAAAACAATAAATAAAAAAATATGCAAGCAAATTCGCATACGGGACATGCGGTAAAGCAAATTCGCATACGGGACATGTGACAAACCACATAGGTTAGTTAACATGCGTGTAAAACCATTTGTCAGTAGATTTATTCGCTGGTCGTCGAAGAATCCTCCAACTTTTTGTTGGTGTGAAAATTTTATGCAAAAAGCTATAACAAACAAAACAAAATCGCGTTGAATTGGGGCTCCAAACTAATTCCGATGCTTTTCATGAATAAATGTAATGTTCGAAAGCAAAAAAAAAGATAATTTTCGTGCAAATAAGTAAAGACGTCAGCAAGAGCCATAGCCCTCAATGCAACTTACGCAACAGAACAATAAAATACACAAAAACAACATTTTGAAGCATTACGATCTGCAGAAAAGGAAGGAAAAATCAAATCGAAAAACACAGGGCAAGGCGCGATCCCAGGGAACGATGTACGGATGCGTAGGAATCTCTTTCCGCGTGAACGCTTGTGTTTATGACGCGGCGGCCTAATATTTTGTGCGTTCGCAACTTATAATTGTAAATTACGAGGCCACTGCTTCGTTTCTGGACGTTACCATACAACGCACACAGTCGGCTTAGGGAATGCACATGCACTAATTTATTAAATTTCATTTAGGATCTACAATAAGCAGGCACCCAGAGCGCCGTGTGCACTGAATTCTGTAGAGTGAAGAAAAAAGCGCTTTTGGAATTAAAAAACTTATGAAATGAAATTCATTGCTTTTTTAGAAGGAAGCCCTCAATAGCTGGTTTAGGGATGCTCGCGCAAGCAGGCCGCGACAAAACGCTTTCAAATACATAAATTCTATAAATATAGGCCGGTTATTATGCCCAGAAATCGGAAAAAGGCGACAGCGTGAGCTCTGTCTGTGCACTTTTAAAAAAAAGTATATTTTTTTATTAGCAGCGTGGCTAAGCCATATATAGTTACACAAATGATTACAACTCCTTTAGTTTCTCCTGTACGAGAGCTCCCTCTGGCAGGCGCGATCTGCTGACAGCTTCGCTTTCATTGAGTTTTTTTTTCTTTTCATAACTACCCTCTATCTCCAACTGCGCAGTCGGAAAATATTCGTTGTTTACCCAACTTCACGCATAAACTGCGAAAGCATTCGGTAAGAAAAAGATGAATAAACTTGAAGTTTTTGAACTCGCACAAGCCCAGCCCGGGAGATCAAACGAGTTTTAGCGCGTTCGATAATTGTAAACTGCCGAGATGGTACTCGACAATAAAATCAATTATCTACCCAGTATAAGAGATGGTACAATGTTCACCAACACCTGCCATATACATTTAACACTGGGTACTGGTGACAAGCCAAGGCCAATATAGCCAGGTTTCGAAAATGGCTTAGCGAATTCTGGCAAGGACTGGGAGAACTATGGTTAACATGGCCCACGATAGGCAGATTACGAAAATGGCTTAGCCAATTCTGGCAAAGAGTAGGAGAACTCTGGCTAACATGGCCCATGAGAGCCAGGTTTTGAAAATGGCTTAGCCAATTCTGACAAAGACAGGGAGAACTCTGGCTAACATGGTCCATGATAGCCATGATTTGATGATGGCACAGCCAATATCAGATGCTCATTGGCAACTCTGGGCCTACTTAGGGCCACGCTTTGCCAGTGGCTTTCTAATATTGGCCCGCTGGCATGTGCTACCTTGGTATATACGGCAATAAAATGTGTTTCCCACATTCTTGCTTCATGTCTAGTGCTTATATTTAATCTATGTTTTGAGCAGGTCATATTTCCGCATAGAATGCAGGTTGCTCGAGTAAGTGTACTGTACAAAACAGGTAACAGGAATGATATGGAAAATTACCGTCCCATATCAAAATCAATACTTTCGACCTTTTCTTATGCTTTGGGAAAGGCCATTTTAAAACAAATGACAACTTTTTAAGGAAAACAGAAGCTGCTACACAACTTTCAGCTCGGTTTTCCCAAATAATTCAGCACAGAACTTGAACTTGTGACCCAAAAGGAACACATCTCAAGCAAGCTGGAAGAAGGAAAGGTAGTTTTGGACTTGTATGTCGACTTCTCTAAAGCTTCCTACACTAGCAATCATGCAGTGCTGATGAGAAAGCTGGAACATTATGGCTTTCCCGGAAAAGCCAGTGTCGTTATCGAAAACGACTGCCCAAATAGTAGCCATAGGTGATTATTTGTCCGTGCCACTTCATGTTTCATACGGCGTGCCACAAGGGAGTATCCTGGGCACCGTTCTTTTGAACCTGTATGTGAACGATGTGTACAGCATAGCTCCATCCACTGTATTAATAAACTATGCAGATTACAAAAGTATATTCTTTAGAAGAGAATCATGAGGTCAGAGGGAGAGAGAGCGAGGGTTTATTGATATGAAAGGCAGAGAGGTTGGCCTGAAAAATAAATATCTGGCCTGCTACTCTGCTCTGGGGGACGGGAAGAGGAGATAAAAGAAGGTCACGATGGGGGACGATGATGATGGGAGGAGGCAGATGAAAAACTACTTTAAAAAAAGGCACCAAACCAAACCAGCACCTAATAACAACTCAATTCTCAGTGATCAGTATGCGAGCTTCTATTTTAAGAGTAGTATAGAATAGAACTTTATTTACATCGCTCTACATGATGTAGGAGGCCTGCAGAAAAAGCTGCCAGAAGCCAAGAGGTCAGACAATAGCTGCAGCCAATATGGCGCTAATGACGATTGATGAATGAACAAAAAAATAGCCTGAGGATAAACGCTGATGAAACAAAAGCGGTTCTGTTTCATAGTAGCAACAAAAACATCGATACACAAAATAAAATTTTACTACGCTCAACTATCATAGAGATTGTGCCGAGCTTTAAGACTTTGGCGTCATTTTTCAAGACAATGCCAAGGGATGTCCACGTCGATTCCATGGCAAAAAGTTGTGACAATTAGTTGGCATCGTTACTAGAAATCGTCATGTAGTTCCTCGCCACATTATGATGTTAATTTACAATAGCCTTTTCTCCTCTAGACTGAACTATTTCCATCTGGTATAGGCATCAACTACTGAATCTTACATTGAAAGGCTGCTCATCCTGCAAAAAAAAGTTTTGTAAGAGCTGTAGAAAATGTTCCAGTGCATTCTTATTGTCGTGCATTATTCACAAAGTACAACGTTATTCCAGCCACAAACTATTACGCATACTAGCTTTGCAAACACTTCAAACGAGATGCTAAATATAATAATGGTTTTATTCAGGAAATAGCTAAACTACAAGGAAATGTATAATCTTACAATAGACGCCATATGGAGCCATGGAAGGTTAAAACAAGCAGAACAACACACTGCCTTCAAATGTTTCAGAACAAACTGCCAAGGATACTGAACAGTTTAGAAGCTCGAAACATACCAAGTGAAAAAATTACAATCAAACATTGCGCAAGTTTTTCAAAATGTAGCACGCATCTTTGTTCTTTTTTTATGACATGGAAGTGTAGTTGTATGCAATGCCACTCTTATCATGCATGCACCTCATATTATTCTATGCACAGTACCCTCTATTTCTTTCGTTGGGACTCAAGTGCAGTTTTATCTCCACTGAGTACTGCCAAAGCTGGGGGCCTGCGGCCCTGTCAAGCCGGCTTCTGGCAGCTTTTTCTGCAGGCCTCCTACATCATGTAGATTGATGTCAATAAAGTTCTATTCTATTCTACTCTTAAAAAAGAAGTTCGCATACTGAGCACTGAGAATTGAGTTGTTTTTAGGTGCTGGTTTGGTTCACCGTGCAATTATTGTGCCAGACGTTTGTCTACCTTAGTGACACTTCCAAGAGTTATGTACCTGTATTTTTATTGCAAGTACTAACATATATATATATATATATATATATATATATATATATATATATATATATATATATATATATATATATATATATATATATATATATATATATATATATATATATATATATACTCCGGTGCTCAGTTGGTGGGAGCACCGGACGCGATGTTCGGAGGTCGTGGGTTCGGATCCCACCGGCGGCATAGTTGTTTTTTCTGCTGCTATATGGGTAATTTTGTTTAAACCGATTGATTGGCACTACAAATAAAAAAAAGATTAAAAACATTCCCCTATGCCCCTTGGTTTCCGTGACTGTTGGCTTCCTTGATATGTTTGTCAGGCGGGCCCCTCATTTCCTTTGACTTGTCTGCTATATATATATATATATATATATTATATATATATATATATATATATATATATATATATATATATATATATAGGGTGCCATTGCTAACATGGACCAGGACTGAAAAAACCTAAGCGTTCATAAATGAAGTCACGTGGATGTTAAGGCGTATCTAAAGTTACAGTACCATTTTTTTGATGGTCCTACTTAAATAATTAGTCAAGATAAATTATTTTTTTATATATAGCTTCAAATGTTCACGCGTCAATAGACGATTTCTGGAGCTCCACAAATATTGTCCGAGAGATTTACAACGAGATAGACTTAACGTGGCCGTTTTTGTTCGGGAAAACCGAAAACCCGCGAAGTTTAAAAAATACCACGTGACAGCGGGATCCACGCGCCCAAATCGCGCCTCGACTTCAGCGCTCTCATTAGTGCTTTGTAAAAAACATAGATCGCTTCGCGCCTTCGCGCTGCGCATGACAGAGCTTCGCGTTGTGGTAGGTTTCAAGATAAGCGCCAGTGGGTTCGGGCGGCAGTTGAAAGAAAGCCGGCTCCCCATTCTGCGGAGATTATTGCGCTCTAACGCTAGCAGATTGT
This sequence comes from Amblyomma americanum, assembly GCA_030143305.2. Classification (NCBI taxonomy): domain Eukaryota; kingdom Metazoa; phylum Arthropoda; class Arachnida; order Ixodida; family Ixodidae; genus Amblyomma; species Amblyomma americanum. The sequence goes on from JARKHS020003021.1 coordinate 9,286, forward strand.
ACAATGCGTCGCCAGCCGCCGCCGGTAACGTCAGAGCCGAGCAAAGATAGAAGCCTTTTCTCGTAAGCGAAGAGAAGGTGCGGCGCTGGCGATGTTTTTAACAAATCACGGATCAGAGCGTTGTAATCGCGGCACATTCTGGAGCACGGAGCGTGCTGTCACGTGGTATTTTTTCAACTCCGCGGCCGTTCTTTTTTCCCGAATAAAAATGGTGACGGTAAGGCTATCTTGTTGGAAGTGCCTGGGTTGGGCATTATTTTTGGAGCTCCACAACTTTTCTTTTGACGCGTAAACGGTTCAAGCTGTGTTTAAAAAAGAAATAGTTTATGTCGACTAAGTATTCAAGTAAAACGAGCAAAAAATTCTACTGAGACTTTAAATAAACACTAACAGCATCCACGCGATTTTTGTTCCGAAGAACGCATGTTTTTTTTTAAATATCTTGGTCCAATTTAGCTGGGACGCCCTGTGCGTGCATGTATATATATATATATATATATATATATATATATATATATATATATATATATATATATTAGCAGACAAGTTAAATGAAATGAGGGGCTCGTTTGACAAATTTATGAAGGGAGCCAACAGTCACCGAAACCAAGGTGCATAGCGGAACGTTAATTTTTTTTTTATGTGTTATGCTTATCAGTGGGATAATAATACTTAGATTAATAAATCGCTTAAAGAAAATTACTTATAAAGCAGCAGAAAAAACAACCATGCCGCCGGTGGGATCCGAACCCACGACCTCCGAATATCGCGTCCGGTGCTCTTACCAACTGAGCTACGGCGACGGCTGTCCAATCTGCTGCTCTCGTGGGTATTTATGTTTACTGGGTGTAAGCGAGCCTTGAAAGTGTCACGCTCGCGGTATTACAGGACGTGCTACGTCCGCCGCTATGGTCGAGGGTGGCGCTGGTGAACACTCTCAAGGCTCGCTTACACCCAGTAAACATAAATACCCACGAGAGCAGCAGATTGGACAGCCGTCGCCGTAGCTCAGTTGGTAAGAGCACCGGACGCGATATTCGGAGGTCGTGGGTTCGGATCCCACCGGCGGCATGGTTGTTTTTCTGCTGCTTTATAAGTAATTTTCTTTAAGCGATTTATTAATCTAAGTATTATTATCCCACTGATAAGCAGAACACATAAAAAAAAATAACGTTCCGCTATGCACCTTGGTTTCGGTGACTGTTGGCTCCCTTCATAAATATATATATATATATATATATATATATATATATATATATATATATATATATATATATATATATATATATATATATATATATATATATATATATATATATATATATATACCCACAAGTTTTGTGTTCTGCGAAGACACATTTATTGTCGGATTCGACCGCGGTGCGGTCTTCTTCAGGACTGCAGTGGTATCGCGTCAGATTGACGTTTTAAGTTTGTGAGCTGCAGAGGGGAGCGAAAAGAAAGCTAAAACGTAAAGAGCAGCAACAGTTTAAAAAATTTAGTAAAGAATGGGCGTGAGGAGAGTAGACAGGGACATATTGGGTGACGAAGCAAAAATAAGAGATCACTCCGGTACCCACATTGAAAGAAAGCATAAGCATTGACGACTCCTGAATGCCTCAAAAAATTGTATTCGTTAATCAAGTTCTACCATTTCTCATTTTAAGTTTTCAAACTTGGCGCCATGCTTCGTTTTCAAATTTTCGCCACACTTCGTTCCATCCGCACTTCAGGTGTTTTCCAATTTGGCGCCACTATTGCTCCGGCCTCGCCTACTTTTCGGACATTTTAGGGTCTAATTAATTAATTACCCACACGCAATTCATTATTTCCCCTCCGAGATTTTTTGATGCTCTATCTAATGCAACCATTCTTTTTCTTGCAACTCAATTTGTCAAAAAAAAACATCACCGTGATGACAAGCTCGTGACACATGAAACCGCCAACTTTATCATACAATGCTTACGCATTAAAAAAACGACATGGTAGAACGCGAGAAAGCGGGAGGAAGGCGGTGCGGGGGACATGAGGAGCGTGACAACGACAAGTGTACGAAAAGAAAACAAACAAAATAAAAAAATGAGCACCGTTGTCGATGCATGACCAACGAGGAGCCGCTGCGCAAATGACGCCATGCATTGACACACTAATTGGCCACATTCCGGCAACAAATTCATCCTGCATCAAAGATACAAACCGCTTTCTCTGCCAGATAGACAGTATAACATAACCTGAAGGAGCTTTTCTTGTGTTCATGGATGTAATATCATTATAAACAAACAATCCCCAAGCCGACGGCTTGCAGCTCTTTTATTACTTTATGAACATCAGAGACGTTATGCATCTCCAAGCCGAAGCGTCTTATAAACATTAGCCGAAATTGTGTTCGAATATAATAGCTTCCAATTTGATCTTCAATATTGTCTACATTTAAGTGGTACCGCTAAGGGAACAAGATTGGCATTAAATTATTCCAGCACTTTCAAGCATAACATAAAGTCAAAATTTCTTTCTTCTTGTCTGTCGCATATAATAGGCAGTCTAAAATAAAATAATGAAGGAAAGAGGTGTAAAGAAGACGACGTGGATTAACCGAAGACTAAAGAAGTTGAAGACAAAGCATTCGGTGAGGTGGAGAGAGATGATAGGTGGAGAAGCATTCTGTGAGGTGGAAAGAGATGATTGGTGGAGAAGAGAAGCAGGCGAAGACGACAACAAGGCTTACGTGGGCTAACATCAAGGCTATAAAATGGCAAGGGAGAGCGAGGCACGGGGGGAAGAACAGAGAAGCGGAGGCTCCGGCGGGTCAGGGACGCTTAGTTTTGAAGAAAGCCACGCCGGCTACTGCTTCGGTGAGCTTGCATTCTACGGCTTCGCACCGTGGATTTCCTGCTGTTCCTGAGCCCGTTCCGGCGAGTTAACTGGGGACGCTACCACCTGCTATGGCCACGGGTGTCTCCAGCGCTGTTGCCACCCATCCGGGTGGTGCCCCCAACGCCAACACTGGCATCACCTCCACGGGAGCTTGGACCGGGAGCTTGTACGACGCAGCCAACGACGCCACCAGCGATGTCAGCCCAAGCACGTCGAACGCCACCTAGGCGCCGGCTACTGGACCCATCCAACGCCACATCTCTACCTAACCAACCGTGAGCACGAACACCGACCGCTAAAGGTAGAACGCGAACAGTAGAACGCTCGTAGCATACGCATGTAGTAGTGTTTCTGAGAGGTGTGTATTGATAGCTTTTGTGTTTTGTGTTAGTTTTGCTAGTTAGGTCTGTGTGCTAGTGTTTATGTCACGTAGAGGCTATTAAATGTTTGTCTGCGTGGGCACACCTGTCGCCTAATCCATTCTTTGGGTCCGAGCGTTCTCCGGGGATATCGGTGATATTGTCCAACTCGGCCGTGCTTTAACAAGAGCTTTTTGAATGACATTTATTTTTATATGGACAAACACAGAACAACAACTTGTCTATTTCATTGACATTTCAATTCCGCACAGCCAAACATCCGGTTTACGCACACCTACTCAACCAGTCACATCGATTGTCTTGTTGGTGACATTCTGGGGGTGGTCAGTATCCGTATGCGGAGCTGCCTACGATGACAAAGATTAATATGGATTTTTAAGGAGTAAGGACATCAATCGCCAAACAGCGCCATAAAACAATATGTTAGACAACCCAAGGTGGAGTCACAGACTTATTTTTCCAAGCATTTCACCTCAGACAAGCTGAGAACCAGGCCAGGGTAAAGCTTGTACCGATTGTATTACCGGTGGGTACCTAGATGCACTGGGGATCGAACACCGCACCTCCCGCATGCGAGGTAGATGCTAAACGACTTGGCCACCGCTGCGGTCAAGGAGCTGCCTGTGATTGCCCATTAAGACCTCGGAATTATAAGCCATTGCAGCTTTAAAAGCCGCGCGGGAAAGAGGATTTCTCTTAGGCATAAATCGAGACATAACCATTTAAGTGAATAAGAGCTACCTGACTGCACTGGTATCGAAAGATGACAGATGAACGACTAAATAAATTGTAGAAGATAGCTTTGTAGACCGACAACTTGCGAACCATTTACTATAAAGTCTTGAATGACGCTATCATAATCGTTAGTGAAGTCGAAATAAAATATTTAGTGTAAATAGGCAAGAGTTCTCCGAGGCTCAATGTGGCTTCTGAGACCCAGAACGCTACCTTGCGCACTCAAACCTGAGCGGAACCCAGTCATGCACGATGTATGTGCCTTGCTTTTCTATAGCACCCACGTCAACCGACAACTTTCCAACACTTCCATCATTTAGCCACAAAATATCAGAGAATCATAGGACGATACGAGGCCAGGTTCGCCACCACTTTTTCAAGTGTCAACACGGAAACAAATGAAGCCACCTTCTGTGAGAGAGGAACGTGCTGGTCTCCAAACTTTATTAAAGTAGATGAGAAGCGCCTGACAGCGTAATAATAACAATAATAATAATAATAATTGTTTTTTGTGGAATGGAAATGGTGCAGGATCTGTCTCATATATCGTTGGATACCTGAACCGCACCGTAAGGGAAGGGATAAACGAGGGAGTGAAAGAAGAAAGGAAGAGAGAGGTGCCGTAGTGGAGGGCTCCGAATTAATTCCTACCACCTGGGGATCAAGAGAGAGGTTTTGCAACATCTGGTTGGTGCAACCGTCGGAGCCAGGTGCACGTATAGTAGAGAGAGGCGGGCTAGTTGGTGACTAGTAGCAGAATGCATCTTGAAACCACTGAAAAATGCAAGCGACGAGGATGAAACCAATAAGGCTGAGCGCTCTGTCCTGTTGGTTCCTTCCTCGTCCCATGTCTTTGTGCGCGGTTTCAAGATGCATTCTGCTACCAGGTGCACAACTACGTCACAGGACTTTCAGCACCGTCTGCAATCTTAGATGCGTGAACGGGGAGTCAATGGCCGATGACGACGGAGTAAGAGGAGAGCAGAGCACCATTCTACAATTTACACACAAAGGCGTCCGCAAATTTCTCAGCCAAGCACGAAAGAGTGCGGCGTTAGAAGAGGTTATCTGTATGTCACCACTTCGCGCACTTACACTCCCACGAACACTTAGAGCATGTGGGGGTAGCGGTTTCGGTCACAATGTAGATGCCCTCGACGTAGCGTGGCAAGCTCACTCGGTCACCAGCTACTAAGTGACAAGGGGGGTGGTCGTTTGGTGCACAGCTTTCGCTGGCCGCAAGCCAGAGAATGGTGTGATTTGGTTTGGTTTAGGGGGGTTTAACGTCCCAAAGCGACTCAGGCTGTGAGAGACGCCGTAATGAAGGGCTCCAGAAATTTCGACCACCTGGTGTTCTTTAACGTGCACTGACACGCACAGTACACGGGCCTCTATAATTTCGCCTCCATCGAAAGTCGACCGCCACGGGCGGGATCGAACCCACGTCTTTCGGGCCAGCAGCCGAGCGCCATAAACACTCAGCCACCGCGGCGGCTACCAGTAATGGGTCGGAGCCAAATGTCGAACAATACAAAGTTAATACTGCTAAGAGACTATACAGAGGACTTCACAATCACTGGTACGGGCACATGAAAAATAATTTGCAATACTGTGCAACATGCAAACACTCGAGAAAGATTTCAATACAACAAAAGGTTTGTATATGAAGTGCACTAACACAGAGGCAGACAAACGAACAAAAAACAATTTGTTCACCGGGCACTTGCACAGTCCGACGACCTGAGGTACACAATGGAGCCGTCCCGCAGGTTGTCGCACGCTGCCTTGCTGGGGCGCGATTACGGATCAGTCTCAAAAAACTGTCTCAATATTGAGACAGTGACGTCAAAATGACGACACCGAGAAATGCCGACCGCCGAATCGGCCAATGCGGAGCAAGGAGGCGGTGGGCTCCGCCCCGAAACCACTAATCGCACGACAAGGGACCGTAGACTAATGTTTTGCAGTAAAAACGCAGTGAATAAAAACGAGTAATGTTTTATTTTGCTAAGTAACTGTATTTCAAACCCAACAGCACCAAGCAAAAAAACCAGTGTTTTCAATTTTGCAATTAAGTTTGCTGTTCAGTCACTTTTTTTGCCGCGAAGGTGTGCTGTCAGCGGTATAGCGTGAACATGTTAGTCTGAAAATGAACAAAAACGCAATGAAGAAAACAAGCAATGTTTTATTTTGGTAGTAAACTGTGTTGCAATCTCAACAACACGAGGGAAAATTAGAAGCATTCTCAGTTTTGCAATGAAATTTGCTGCAGGTTAACTTCTTTTGCCATGAGGGCGCGCTGGCAGTGGTATCGCGTGAACATGGCGGCCTGCAAGAAAACAGCTGATTCCATGGCTAGTTCCTGTTTTTTCGCGTGTCGTCTAAAATCAAGGTACTTTGCGGATGTCTTAAGTGCGCAGAAAAATCTCATTGAAGGCAGTGAATGCTACGGGCCTGCCGAGATCAACTTACAAGCAGCGCTCGGCTCGAAAATCGACGAAGACAACTTTAGTCTGTGTTCTCGGTCGGCGCCTATCGATCGCCGAGTGACGTGTGGTTCTGTTTATTTTATTTAGAAAATACCAGAAAACCATGAATCATCACATAGAAGCAACTGCCGACAGACAGGTGCAGCTGCTGATAGCTTGCAATCTCGGTGCGGGAAATGAGAGCCGACACGGCCTGCCTCTGTGGCAGCACTCTTCTGCCTCGTAACCAAGTGTTGCCGCCCACATCGCCGTAGTTTCTTTTTTTTTTTACTGTGCAAGATGCAGAAATTGTGATGTTTATGCTCCACTTTGTTTAGAGAGAAAGGAAGCACTTGACTTGATAACTTTGCTATTGTCACCGAGGAGAGAACGAGCTTGTTCCATTAACGTTATTTACTGATCATGTAGTAGATCCAGGGTCAACCTGGAAAGAAGTAGTTTGCTTGTATAGAGGCTAATTGCAACTGGGCAGAAAGTTGAGCAAGTTTGTTCATGTTTGCTGGTACACAGCGCTTGAATTGCATGTGATCCAGGGCAGTGAGGTAGGTAGGACAGGGCAGTGATGTGTAATATTGTATTTTGCTCAGCAGGCGGAGTGATGTGGTATAACTGGGTTTGGTGAGGGCAGTGTTTGAAGGGCTTTAAATACTTTGCATAGCTTCTAACATGCACTTCCTTTCAGGTTGGAAGACCACTTGTTTTTTTTTTTAAATTATGGTCCATCATATCTGAGACACCCTGTATACAGGCCACTCCAGTTTGAAAGGGAACAGCCAGTTGAAAATGACTAGGACATTAAATACCTAGGCGAAAAGTAGCTTGACAGCAATTGCACTTATCACACATATATGATAGCACAAGGAGCTTGTCCGGCCATTCGGCATTGTCACCGTCTCGTGTCATCATGGACAAGACTTCATAGCCCTGTGTTACGCAAACCAAGCTAGGTGTCAGTTATGGGGCAATAACCGAGTGCTCAAAATTTCCCACAATGGAGCTGCATGTATATTCTTAGAGCTGTAGAGCATTTCCAGTAACAGTGTTGCATGATTTGTGATTGTAAACTAACCTCTAATCACACACCATCTCCTTGATGATGTGTCTGTGATGTTTACACATCTTTGTCTATCAGTGAAGATGTTCTAGTCATTCAGCAGTCATTGTAGCCACTGCACCTTACAATCTTTATTATGCATTGTTGTACAGCGGTTTCCTTGCAGTTAGGTACAGCTTTTAGCACAGAGCGAAACCCCTAGCCACACACCATTACGCTAAAAGCTTAGCTTTGGTATTTACACTACTTATATGTGCCAAAATGTTTTGTAGTCTGGAAAATGCATCATGTACACTGTACTATGCCATATTTATTGTACAGGTAGCCTCTGTATGAAAGAAAACATGCACTTTGAACTCAATTATTCAGATTTTTTTTCTTAACTGCACTCAGAAATGCCATACGGTAATTGTACACCAAGGTAAAGTATGCTTGTATGTACACTGCCTTTTCTGCAATAGAAACACTCGTGTCAAATGCTGTGCCTAAAAAAATAAACGCGCTTACTGAATGTATGATGCAATAAAAAACAGCTTTTTGATTCCAACAAGCATAACAAATATTTCATGCCTTATTCCAGCACTACACGTTTGGTTCATGCATGTTCGTCACACAGGTAATGACCACAGGCACTCCACCAAGCTGGAAGGAGGCAGCAGAGAAGGGGCAGGTGGGCTGACATAAGCATTGACAAAAGAGAGTTCAAAATGATGCTTTTCAGAAATTGAGCGAGCTGCTTCAACACCTTTTTTGCTTCAGGAAGAGACTGTGCAACACGCTGCTGAGGGACTGGAAGATATACTAGCAAACACACTGAAAATGAAGTGGCAGCCGGTGGGGGGCACTTGTTTGTCACTGCTGGCTTCTCGCTGCACACAGGTTGGCCAAGGGCACAACCACATCACACAATTGCTCACACACTTGCAGATGTGTGTTGTGCAATGACACAAGGAAATGACAGTGGCAACAGGGGAAGAGTGCCTGATATGACTCTCTATGCCAGCATGGTGAGTCGTCTCTGGACACTAGATTTTCCATCGCAACTGCCGCTGCACCATCCCTCGGTACGCCTTCCTCTGGAGACGGGTCGTCCTAGAGAGGCCAAAAGTACAGCACCGCATGCTCTTCGCAGGAGGCAGGTGAGGAGGGATCCTGTCTGTACGAGGCAGCCACCATTTAGAGGTGGCCCGTTGTTATCTGGGTCAGAGGTAGTGTCGCCTGCACCCTCTGCTGATATGGGCACATCCAAACAGAGGCTGTGAAGTGCAGCACGTGCGGTGATGATGCGCACTGTCCACTTCCACTGGCACTGGTGCATCCGGTGTCCTTGAAAGCAACGGAAGCAGCTCTTCGGCACACCAATACAGCGCTCAGCCACAAATTGTGTGCAAGCATGTGGCGTGTTGTACAGGCCTTCTGCTGAGTCAGGTCTGTAATGTCATGCAACTGGTGCAGGCAGCCATGGCTCCAGTGGGTAGACATAGTCTCCTGCATAACAAAAAATGATGCAGCTAAGCATGTCCTTTCTCAGTGATCTCAACAGCATTACAGGACACTCTGCTATACAGTAGAAAACTCACGCCAAGTAGCCCACATCCAGGCTTTGCTGAATATGACATTCAAGAGCATACATACATGCAGGATTTAGATGGATAAGTGAGCACTACTGTAAGGTCAGTCTTTTACCACCATATTCATATAAATGATGCGCTATGATTGCCTACAAAACACAAGCGCTGTCAGGTGCATTTTGCTTTGGTTTCTTCAACAGGAAAGGCTATGCATTTCAACAATGTAATATGTGTCCTGTGTTTCTGCTGCAATTATATTTAACAAAAGGAAAGGGTGGCAATACACTGTATCATACTGTAAAGTGTCTGCATTTGTGTAACTGTCCAGACTGATTCTTGTAGCTTTAGCAGATCCGGCCAAATGCATAGTGCTGGAGCTCAATAGATGTGACTGAGTTCGCCCGACGGGTGACACGGTTATTTTACTGCTTACCCAGAAAAAAAATCACCGTCGTCCAGCAGGCCTTCCTCCGCCTCGGAATGCCGCCAGACAAACGCGTCGCGGAAGGATCCGGGTCAGCGCGAGTCCACGGATGCACATGTTCGCGCCACAGATCTGAGAAAAAACAAGCACAGCCCGTACTCACTCTCGCTGCCGAGGCCCGCACTTGTAGCACTTGAACTCATGCGGTCAAAAACAGTGGCCGAGGTATACTCACTATTACGTCCGCAGCGTAGAACCGCTTGCGGCTCGTTCGCAGCACTGCCCCCAGACTCCTTGATAGTGATGAGTGCCCAATCGACACACCCGACGACGCCGGAGATGCTGCCGCGGCGAACGTTTAGGCAAAGGACGGCCTCCTTCGCCGCCGCCTTCTCCTCGGGTCTCCTCGGAAAGCGAACACCCCCCTTCTGTTACCCAACGTTGACATTGGTCTCCGCTGCCCGCCGCAAAGGCTTGTTCACAGTCGGTTGGGCTGCGCCGACGTTTTCTTCATTTCCAACGGCGCCTTGAAACCCACCGGAGGCGAAGAAGCGCAGCGCGCACAGCACCTGCCGCTCCACTGACAGCGCACTCACCCGCGCACTTCCCAGTTCAACGGCGAGTTCGTCGCACAGACACTGCGCAGTCTCCTCGAAATAACTCTCCCGCACGTCAAAGTCGTCTTCATGCACCCTCCGACACCGTTGCTCGCGCGGTCACCCGCGTATACGACGATGTAAACAGCCGCCATTTTCTGTCTCAAACGTGTTGATACTACTTTTTCCAGTCTCAAAAAATCGTCTCAATCTGCCCGCATAATTAGATGGCCAACGTCACCACTTCTGCGCCATTTACGACGTCAGTCAGTGACGAAAAAAATCAAAATGGCCGCCGACCAATAGGAGAGAGGCAAATGATATACTTTTTGAGACAATTTCGATTGAGACTGATCCGTAATCGCGCCCCTGGTCCAT